>VMDO01015985.1:35820-49423 GCA_007922755.1 Pedetes capensis
ATATTATATATCAATAAATTAAAAATGATAGAATATTCTTTTCCAGGAAAAAATTTAAAAAGATATTACCAAGTTAGCTACACTGCAAAAAAAGTCATAAAAACATACAGTTCATAAACTATAATCTATACAAAGAAATTAAAAGTGTTAGAAGTAGAAAAGATACATATATGTATTAACTTAATTTTCTCAAAAACAAATGTTAAAATTACAATTTAGTGATGATGCATTATGTTTATATTACATCTGAAAAGATGAATAATAAGATGAAAAATCTAGGAAAATACCATAATATGGTCCTTGTGCTACATATAGTGTGGTATAAGGTTATTTTAAAGTACAATGAGATTACTTTAAATGGTACATTGTAAACTTCAGGGAAGGCACTAAAAAGTTAGGAAAAGTCAACAGTCAACATTAGAGTTAAAACTGAATTACAAAAATACTTACACCTCAAACGCATAAAAAATAAAAATAAATACAAAGAACAAATGGAAAAATAATGAATTTAAAAAGCAATTCAATCCAATTATATCAATGATCACTTTAAATGTGAATGGCCATCAGAGATGGTGGCATACATCTGTAATCCCAGGGACTCGGGAAGCGTACCAAGGAGGATCATACATGTGAGGCCAGATGTAGCCTGCGTAACTTAGTGACATGTTATCTCAAATTAAAAAGTAATAAAAAGCCTGCTTAGGATGCAGTTCATTGGTAGAGCACTTGCAAAGCACATGTGAGGATCTGGGTTCAATCTCTAGTGCTGCTAAATAAAATACACCACTACAACAAATTGCAGAGTATACAAAGAATCATGAAAGTGTGGCTCATTCAATGAAAAA
The DNA here is from genome assembly GCA_007922755.1 of Pedetes capensis. NCBI lineage: Eukaryota > Metazoa > Chordata > Mammalia > Rodentia > Pedetidae > Pedetes > Pedetes capensis. Next base: position 36,666 of record VMDO01015985.1, read on the forward strand.
AATGGTAATGAATCAAATTCATCCCTTAAGAAGCACAGACATTGCACTTTTTAGAATAATACTAACCCAGCTATTTTAAATAAGCTCAGAGACAAAAGAAACCAGAAAATTGATGTCTGAATAAAATTATAATATCAACAAAAGATAAAAAGGTATGAAAAATAAACCAAATAAAAATTCTGGGGGTAGAGGTTTAGCACAGTTGGGAGAGTGCTTCCATAGCATTCATTGAGGCCCTAGGTTCAATCTTCAGCACTGAAGAAAAAAAAATTCTAGAGTGGAAAAGTAGGAAAACAAAAATGAAAATTTGTAAGAGCCCTTTAACAGTAGATTTAAGTAGAAGAATTATTAAACTTGAAAATAGGACAACTAAAAGTTTCCACTATGGAAAGCAGAATTTAAAATAAAGAAAAGTGAACAGATCCTAAGGTACCTGAGAGATATCATCAAGTAAACTAACATATGCATATGGGAGCCCCAGAGAGAAGGCACAAGCAGTAGGAAAACACAGGTAGGTATCTAGAGAAACATAAAGATGTATAGAAAAAATGGAAACATATTTGACATATGTAGAGTCCAAATTTAATGAAACACATGGATCTAAAAATTCAAGACTCAATAAACTCCAAGCAGGAGAAATTAAAAAAGACCCATACCATATGTTATAAACTTGTCAAAACCAATGACAAAAGGACAACCTTGGTTGAGAAGAAACAAGTGAAGTGTTACTGACAAGTGATCTTATAAGATTAATAGCCAATTATTCATCAGAAACCAGAGAGGCCTGAGGAGGCAGAATGACATTTTAGTCTCAAAAGTACAAATTTGCTAACCAAGAATCTATAACTGACAAAAGATTCAAAATTGAAGGACAAACTACAACATTGCTAAATTAACTATAACAGTACACATTCCCTATAAGAAATACTAGAAAAAATAAAATGAGTCCTTCGTGACGTGTGATAAAGACATTATGGATGTTTACACACACACACACACACACACACACACACACACACACACACACACACACACGGAGATACATTGCCATTAATTCCCCTCAAAATGTTTCCCCTGGCTTGGAACACACTCATCCTATCATTCTTGCCATTTTCTGAGCAATTCTGGAAGTCCTCTCTTGTGAATGTCTTTAGTTTCATCCTTTGTCATGGCAATGATCTACGTAATTGCTTCTTCTTTGGTAATTTCTGTCAAATAAAAACATTACAGTATATCTTCATTTACCTTATTCATGGGATCTATGCACCATGGGGTCTTTCCCAAAGTCAAGATGACAAAGAAAGGTAAATGTTTTGAACCAATTCAGAACATTGAGGTAACCACAATAGTGCAACTAAAGACACTCATGAAAGATGACTTGAAGAACTGCTTCAGAAGTGGCAAGAGTGATGGGATAAGTATATTTGAAGCTTCCGGCCTATTCTGAGGAGTATTATTGGCAATTAATATTTTATTGTAATTTTTAAACATTTAAGCATTACACTTCATATGTTGACAAGGATAGTAAGTTGACTAGATAGTAAGTTGAAAAACTAAAGATCTCTAGTAAAAGTAATTGTGTAGGAAAACAGAAAAGCTAGTAGTATTGAACTTTGATTTGTAACACCAGAGTTTATTCCCAAAGTGATTTAAATGACAGTCATAGAAATAATTATATATATAGATGATTGGGCACACCTGCAAAAAGATGGAAAAATCTGTGGCAGCAAGACCACGAGTAAGTAGTGGTGAAGTGATACAAGAACAGAGCTTCCTTATGCTTTTAGGTAAATTGTTATCAATTAAAATTTATACACACACACACACACACACACACACACACACACATATATACATACATATATATTTTTTTTCCTGCAGTACTTGGGGGTTGAACCTAGGACCTCACATATACTTTGCAAATGCTCTACTTTTGGGCTGCACCTCCAGCCCATTTTTTATTTTGTATTTTGAGTCAGAGTCCTGCTAAATTACACAGGCTGCCTCTGGCCTTGAACTTGCAATCCTCTTGCTTCTGCCTCCTGAGTTACTGAGATTATAGGCACGTACCACCATGCCTGGTTGAGAATGAAATATTTTCAGGATGATAATCTGTAATCTTCATTATAACAACTAAGAAAACATCCAAAAGTATGTACAAAGAAAAATAATTAAATCATGAGACATGCAAAAATCTCTACTAAACACAAAAGTCAATAATGCTGAATGTATGTACCTTTAAAATCAGAGTATTAAAATACTCGAGACCAAATGAAGGCCTGAAAGCAAAAATAATCCGGTTATAATTTGATAATTACTCACTTTTCAGTAATTGATACTAGTAGGAGACAAAAAATTACAAAGAACTAGGTACACATGTAAAACACCACCAATGGGTTTAGTGCAGTTGTCATTTATAGTATACTACTCCTACCACAGAGTGCCACTCTGCAGTCTCTGAGTTCCCGAGTTCAATTCCCAGCACCACAAAAATGGGAGAAGGACATGGCAACCCACTCCCAAGGCAATCCCCAAAAACAATCTGCCATTGAAAACCCTATGAGGGTTGCTATGAGTTGAACACAACTCGACGGCATCTAACAACAACAACAATAACAACAACAACTCCTATCACTGTGTACTGGGATTTAGCTCAATTGGTAGAGTTCTGCTCTGCAGCCTCTGAAGTCCCGGGTTCAATTCCCAGCACTGCAAAAATGGGTGAAGGATGGGGCAATCCACTCACAAGGAAAATCCAAAGATGATCAGCCATTGAAAACCCTATAAGGTGCTATGAGTCAGACACAACTCGACAGTACCTAACAACAACAACAACTGCTACCACTGTAGCATCTGATCCAGTCAGATCTTAGAAGCTAAGTGGGGTCAGGCCTGGTTAGTACTTGGATGGGAGACTACATGGGAACACCAGGTACAGTAGGCTTGGGAGAAGGACCTGGCAGGCCACTTCTGAAACAATCAGCCATTGAAAACTCTATGAATACCAGAGAGGCACTGACGATAGTGCCAAACATGTCACAGTGTTGGGGAGGATTTCTTTCTGCTGTAGATAGGGTTGCTATGAGTCTGAATTGACTAGATGACTAGATGGCACCTAACAACAACAAAAACACAACAACTCCTACCAGTATTTGAAAAACCATTTTTCTCAAATCCACATGGAACATTCACTAGGATAAAATATAATTAGGGCCATAAAGCCTTATAAAAATTGAAAATAGAAACAATGTAAAGTTACTTCTAATACCATAGTATATCTGAACTCCAAAATTTATGAAGGAAAGATATCTGTTAAATACCAAAACCTCAACATATCCCTAATAAAGCCATACCTTAATGAGAGAAATTACAAATACCAGAAATAAAAGATGACAGCACTCTTGTTCCCAAAGACAGTAAAGAGTATCAAAGAAGTAGTATGAACAAATCTCTTCTCACAAACTGAGCATCTTCAATGAAATTTACCAAGAAATTCATTTAAGTACAGATACTCTAAGTAGTTCTAACAAAGTGGTTTAAGAAGTCAAAGAAAGGTTTCTACTGGAATCTCATGGGTTTTAGAGGACTGGAATATGTGGCATATATTGAAATTTAAGCAAATGATTGGTAATGTCAAAACAGTTGAATTTATCAAGGAGTTATATTTATCAGGCAAATGACATGATTGAACATGGAGTTTAGACGTATACTCACTAGTTATCTGTTTTACTCTCACCCAAAATAATTTCTCTTCTATTGAGAGGTATATGATAGAAGACATTATAATGGATATTTACAAGAGTTGGTGGTTGCTCATTCCAGACTAAAGATTAAATTGTGAGTGTGCATTTCCAAGATTTTTGTTCTAATGTAATATTTTTAAACAAATGCATCACTGTCAATGTTATACTGAGATATCTGATTGAAAAAAATAGTAATCTATGCTATACAAGTACTCCCTCAAAAAACCTTTCAAATCTATTCTACATATTTACTCTGTTGTATTTCTTACAAAATAATAACTTTTTCACTATATTTTCCTCGTAAAAAATTAAACACAATCATTTCAGTCTGGCTTTTAAATTTTTCCACATTATGATTATTACCTATAAAGGCAATTTTATATTTCATTATTTGTTTTAATTCTTTCACACTAAACCCAGCAGGACAACTTGTAGCTCCACAAAACAGTTCTACATATACTATTTTTATACTCTTTGTGTTTATATCCATAAAGTATTTATTGAGTTTAATTTATGCATTAGGCAGTATGCCCATAATGTAGTATTAAGAGCAAAATGATGAGAACAATGTGTTTTATCCATTCTAAATATGTTGCAATGTAGTAAAGATGAATTTAAATGTACTTGCCAGAAAATACAGTTGACCAGCTTAAGTCAAAAATGGATTTATTGGCAGTACATCAACTTGAACTGCAACGGTAGCTCAAGGTTTAGGAAGAAGTATTTGATGAATATCAACTTATTCTGGCTAAAGAAGGCAAGTAAGGGATTTCCCTTTTCTGTCCATCTCTCTCCTTTCTCAGACTGTCATGACTTAATAGCCAAAGTTACAGATTTCTTTGGAAAAGCTATCCTATTGCCATTTTGTTTTATTTCCATTATCATCATTAGGTCCACCTTGCATCTGAGTGCCATCACCTGTGTTTGGGTACACCAGGATTCTATCAGTCTAAGCTCCACAGAAGCATCACTTATAAGCGAAGCCTACAGAGAATGCTCAACATTAACTTTGTCAAATACATCAATAACTGACCCTCTATAATGTATTAAATATTGCTTTAGTGTCCTCTGGATCTTCCAAAGAACATAGTTAGGTTAAGAGAACTTCACTTTCATGTAAATAACTTAATCTCTCAGGCCTAGTTGATCCTTATATTTCCACATCATATACTATCCTCTACTACTTCATGCCCCCATGAGTCCATCAGATTGTTGTGCTGTGGGGCTTGCGTGTTGCTGTGATGATGTAAACAATGCCACCATTATTTTAGATACCAGCAGGGCCACTCATGTTGGACAGGTTCAGCGGAACTTCCAGACTATGACTAGGGAGAAGGACCCAACACCTATTTTAGAAATAATTAGCTATTTAAAACTGTATGATTAGCAGAAAAGCACTGTCAAATATAGTGCCAGAAAATGAGTTCCCTAGACTGGAAGGCATTCAAGAAACAACTGGAAAGAGAAGAAACATCTCATTAAAGTTTAGTGAACCTTAATGACAGGATTGCTGATATGGCACCACTCAAAATGAGAAGAAATACAGTTGTTGCAACAATTGGCTCAAATATAAAAAGATCTTGTGCATGGCACAGTGTCAGGTAGTGTTTCATTCTACTAAGGGTCACTAGGAGTCAGATCTAACTCAACAGCAGTTCACACACAGTACTGTATACAAACTTCAAGTTATCATCCAGCATCATATAATACTAGTTTCATGGCATTCATACACAATATTATACTTTGTCATTAGACAGTACTTCCCAATAGATAAACATTTACCTATCCTTGTATTTTGTATCTCTCCATGAAACTCCCTCAATATCTACTTCTGTGTTTCCCTATATCTGGTAGGATATATCTAGCTCTTACCCCAATTCTGAAAATTTATAGTGAGATTTCTTACTTGTAACAGAGACATTTCCCTTCTTAGGCTAAGTTGAGCATATTACAAGTTTGAATCAAACATAGAAGATGTGAATAATCTTGAGGGAAAATGTAATATTGTAAGGTACTCACCCCAGATTTCTCTTTGCTATCCTCAGATAAGCAGAAGTTGGCATCTAGCTGTTTCTCAACGTTCCAATGAATTAGAAATATGAGGGAGCCAGATTCTTTGTTCAGTCTTTTCCCATGACTCATGCAAGTTTTCAAGGTCCCACAAATTCACCAATACATCTCTGATGTCAGGAAACTTCCAAAAGCTGAGCATTCACTACCTTTTCCATTTGTTCGGCCCTCATAATTAAACCCTGCTTTTTCACACTGGCTTCCAGTGGCAGATGAAAATTTAAAAATCACTAAAAGGAAAGCCTTCTGAATTTTTCAGTATGACCCAAACTAATAGTTGGCTGAACTGAGCCTGACAGTCTCTCACTCTGAGACCACGTCAGTTAAGAAATGACTCATCACTATAAGCTCCTTAAATACTCGCTCACAACAGCTTTCACATGCTAGAGCTAGTGCCTACAACTGTGTATCTCTTTCCACCTGAATCTCACTTCACTCTTCATAGTTGAGTCTTTAAAACTGTGGCGTTAAACCAAACCAGGATTATCAACAGTGCATTTATCATAAACAATGAGATTTTTGTTGTGGTTTGACCTATGAGGAAATATATTTCAGAATCTCACCTTGATGGGCTACTTTTTATTGCTACTTTCAATACCAACTTGATTTAGGTTCCTCTCTGAAAGTTTATGCTAAAACAAACATGTAGAATTGTGTCAAGTTTTATTTTTTTGTTTGTTTGTTTGTTTGGTAATAAAATAGAGTGGGAAAATGAAACAGGTGGGATAAAAAGCCTGTAATGGAACACAAATGAGCTGACTGGGCCGGGGTTTAGCTCAGTTGGTAGAATGCTTCTCTGTGCTCTCTGAGGCCCTGGGTTTGATCCTCATTGTCGCAAAAATGGGAGAAGGACCTGGCAGCCCACTCCCAAAACAATCCACCATTGAAAACCCAACAATTAGCAGAGAAGCACTGACATAGTGCTAGGCATGGCACAGTGTCAGGGAGTGTTTTGTTTTGTTATACATAAGGTGGCTATGAGTCGGATCCGACTGGAAAGCACCTAGCAGCAACCATGAACTCGTAACTGGTTACTCAAGGAATCATTTGACAGACTATGTTGAACATATCTTACAATTATCCTTTTAGATAATATGAGGAATAGGAAAGGGAACATCTGGCCACTTATATCATTGTTTGACACTGTGTCTCAGAGTATTATATTTCCTTCAATTCCTATTTCTTTTGATTGTAATTGATTAGCATTCCATACCAGAGAGACATCAGAGGAAGCACTTGATGCAGAAAATTGGCAGTGGTATGTGATTATCCATCCCTGTTGTCCTGAAATCAGATGGGCAAGAAGGACATGGCAGGGAGCCTGGAGTCCAACTACTGTAAAAGCACACAGGACCTGTCCCTACACAGTGCCTGGCACTTAGTAGGATTTCAGTAGTTTTTAATTTTATCAAATAGTGCATTTGGTTCGATTCTAATGAAACTACATGCTTAAAGTGTAAGCCTAGCAAAATCTACAAATTTTAAGTCTTTAACTATTATTCCCATAAAGGGATAAAAAGATTTTTCCTTCAATCATTTCTTTAGCTGTAAGGTTTTAGCAGTCCACAGCTATCTCTTTTAAATCATGAATATACACTCTTCATTTCTTCTAGTTGCACTTGTCTCATCTATTGGTTATGCTCTCAGTTCTTTATTTCTCCATTATTTATTTCAGTAGTGTGTTTGTCAGTAAGGAGAGTGACAAAATTCTGGTGTGCATTAATGTGAAATGTTCACAGGGTTTTTATCCTTTTGAGGTAAGTGGCCTGTGATATGTCTTTTGACATTGATGCTTTAATATAGCTCATTCATGTCAGATTTCTTTAATCCTATCTACCTTGGCTGGAAAATCATTTGAGGAGGGTGGGTGGAGGTGGAGGAATCATCTTTATGCTTGCTCATGCTATAATTATTTCAGAGGCTGAGGAAATTTAACAATGTGCTGCACTTTAAGCACTTTGTGATAGTCATCATCTTTGATCAATGGTTTAAAGCTTCACCGCTGATAGAAAGGATGAAAAGCAATTATACAGCATTACTGTTGAGCTGTTATTCAAGGTCTATCATGTTTTTCATTTTTTCCCCCTTTGCTCTTAATGGGAATGTTTTCTAACACTCTGACACAAACTACCATATTATACTCTGAGTGTTGCAAACCGCATTTCTTCCAGCTAAAGCCATTGATAAAGCATCTGTTTTGGACAGAACCAATTATGCTAAGTTGTGTTTATACCTATCATTCCTTTGGGGAGTGTGTGCATGTGTATGGGTGTCAGTCACAGTTTTTGTCACTGTGGTAGTATACCTAAAGTACACAACTTAAGAGAGGAAGGGCTTATTTAGGCTCATGGTTTCAGAGGTTTCAGTCCATAGTGCTTGGCTCAGTTAACTCTGGGCCTGTAGTAAGGCAAGATGGCACCTAACAACAACAAAATTAAGGAAAGAACACGTGGCGGAGGCTGCTGATGGTGGACCAGAATCAGAGAGAGGAAATAACCAGGGACCAGATATAACCTCAGAGGCCCACTCCCAGTGATCTACTTTCTCTAATGAGGCCCTACCGCATAAAGGTTCCACTGCCTCACAAAATAGTGTCACCAGACAGACCCCAAACATTCAACACATGAGCCTATGGGGCACAATTATTATTCAAACTGTAACAGTGTGCTTGCTATTCCATTTAGATCTGCTTCTAAAACACAATAAACAAACTCTGAAGCTATTTAGCCTTAGAAAATATTAAGTAATTAAAATAGAAAAATGCATAAATTTTCATTATATTAGAATGAGTAACCATTGTATGTACTTATTTTTCATGGACTTTGAGTTAAGTAGAAGTAAACATGCATTTTAAAACCAAATACTTCACACTTATCTTACATTTGACTATTAAATAATGATAGATACAATGGAATATTTTACTTAAGGTCATTAATGAAATATTTGATTTTTAAAGCAAAATTAAATATAGCAGAAGTCTTTTATTTTCAACTTTAATACTGTACTTAGGTCAAAGACATTAATTTAGTTGTGATTGCAATGATATTTCTAGAAGGCACCTATGTGTTGTTAGGTGCCTTGGAATCAGATCAACCTCATAGCAACCATATGTGCAACAGAACAAATTACTACCCAACACCATACCATGAAAAGAATCTTTTTATGTTTGAGCCCATTGTTGAAGTCACTGTGTTTTTTCTCATGTTTGAATTATGCCACATCAGCCAGAGGGGAACCCAGGGGCTTTACTCCATTCCTGTTATTAAGGTCGGCTCTACTTTGTAGGGGGATGGGTTTGGCTCGGTTGGTAGAGGGCTGCTCTGAACTCTCTGAGGCCCTGTGTTCGATCTCCAGCACTGTAAAAATGGGAGAAGACCTTGGCAGTCTATTCCTAAAATAATCAGCCATTGAAAACTCTATGAATAGCAGGGAAGCAGTGACATAGTGCTAGGCATGGTACAGTGTTGGGGAGTGTTTCCTTCTATGGTAAATATGGGTCGCTATGAGTCAGAGCTGACTGGACAGCACCTAAACACAACAGATATTTTGAGGAGGTAACTTATCCCTAGCCATTCCTTAAATGTCTTCCAGTCTGGGGGCTGATTTTCCAGCAGTATATTTAACAATGCTTCTCTGTTATTCATAGGGTTTTCAAGGCTAATTGCTTCAGGGGTAGGCTGCTGCGTCCTCCTCCCTAGTCTGTCTTTTTCTGGAAGCTCACCTAAAACCTTTCCACCATTGGTGACCTCGCTGGTATCTGAAATGTCAGTGGCATAGCATTCAACATCATCCCAACATGCAAACCCCCACACTACAATAAGGTGACAGACACATGGGGCCACTTATGTGTAGGAAGACACAAATATGTTGAGTAATTCCAAAGCCTATGGACTAATAATTTTGTCACATTTATTAAATATCACTTTTAAATAAAATTAGTATTTTATGATACATCTTCAGTGTTAAAAATAATATAAAATGCCTGGTGTAGTTGCTCATGCCTGTAATCCTAGCAACTTGGGAGTTAGAGGCAGGAGGATCTAGGTTCAAGGATAGAGGCACCCTGCATAACTTAGGGAGAGCTTGTCTCAAGATAAAAAAAAATAGAGCTGGGAATATATCCCAGTGTTAGAACCCTTGTACTTGCAAAGTATATGTGATGCCTTGGGTTCAAGCAAGTACTGCAATAATAATAATAATAATAATAATAATAATATTATTATTATTATTATTATTAATAATAATAAACTAAAAGAAATAGTATGAATGTATTTCAGTATTTTTAGTATTAATAAAAGGCTTTAGAAAACATCATGAATTTTGCTTTGATCTCTAGCACACAGAATCACCATAACAGTCTGAGTTTAAAAAAATAGAATTTGTTTGTTTTCACTTTTTATTTAGTTACTAGATTCTCTGTTTCTAATTTCTTCCACAAACGTGGAAAAGACTTTTTCTAAGGTGTTTTAATATCAATTATCATTTTAGCTTTGTGTTCCCTATACCTCGTACATGTTCTGCGTTCAAAAGTGTGTTTTATTTTATTTCCTTCTAGTAAATAGTTATATCTTGGCACTATCATCCCAGCACTATCATCGTTAATGCTGAGAATATACCATTAAACAATAAAGGCAAAACATTTTGTATTTTACAGCTTTGTCTATAAAAAGACCTGGAATAATTATTGTAAATAGTGTGATGTAGCAAATAGTAAAGCCAAGTTGAGAATGGGTAGTTATGCAGGGTCTCTTTAAGAAAGTGACCTCTATGATATGATCTAAATGATAATATAAAAATTCACTAAATCTTTTAATGGCCAACTCATGTTGACATATCCAAAAATTTTCCATATGCTTTAATGAAAGTCAAATAGACTTTAAGTTTCTTTTATTCACAATTTGAATAGCTCCTTCTCAAAGCAAATGTGATCAGACTGGCTTAACAATTCTGTGTGAATTCATTTTGCCTCTTTCTTAAATCAATATTCCTTTGCTAAATATTCACAAGACATCCATGATAAGCTCATGCAGGTATTTCACTTAGTCTCTAATTAAAGGATAAACCACTTCCTTTCTTTATAAAATTCAGACAAAAATCTCTAATACTAGATATTAAAATCCACTCCTACATTTCTGTTTTATCAAAGGACCTCAAAACATTTTTCTGACTCCCAAATTCAGAAATATAGACTTATGTTAAATAATTACATGATCTCTTGATAGTCACTCACTTACCAAGGTTCTCTTTGTTCCTACATTAAAGCATTTTCTATCACTTCTCAAACTGAATATCATATTAATCAGAAGATACACATATTACTGCACTTTATAATTTTGTTTCTAGAGTCATATCTGACTCATAGCAACCCTCATAGGGTTTCCACTTGTTGACTGTTTTGGGATTGCCTTGGGAATGGATTGCCTCATCCTTCTCCCATTGTTGTGGTTCTGGGACTCGAACGTGTGACCTCAGAGACTGCAGAGTAGTGTTCTACCAACTAAGCTAAATTTCAGCCTTGTCCTATACATATTATGAGTATTATATAATAATATAAAAAATGGATAAACTTAACTCAACAATGACTTATGTAAACAAGGGATTAATTCCTTCTTCATTTTATATGGAAGCCATAGGACTAGTTGTCTGGTTTGTTGTCTGAAAACCTATTTGTTTTCATTCCAGGATCCAAATTGAAGAAGACTCTTTATAACAAACTCCTTTTGTGATGAAGGAAAAGAACAAGAAAACTGCCCCCCCCAAAAAAAGAAGTGATGGCTCTGAAAATTTCTGCTCAGAATTACTATACTGCCACTTTGTGATCATCTTCCACTACCCAAGGAAGTGACACACTTTGCCTTTTTTCACTGAAGAGAAGATATATACTTCCTTCATAGGAAGGAACTGCAAGTCATATCACCATGAGTAGAAACGTAGAATTTTCTTAAACTTCTTATAAGAAGATGAGAAATAAATAACATATCTCCTCACACATGTTATTAGTGAAATCATAACTTCTTGCTTTATATTTTACCAAAATGTTTTTAGTAGACTTTTAGTTGCTTGATAAAAATGGCAAAACTGTTCGCCACTTTAGCCCTGTTCATGACACTCTACATGTCCCTGTCACTCTATGCTATTCTTTTGATAAAATTATTTACATTATTCATATTTGTAAATGTATGTTCAAGATCTGTAATAATTCAATGACTTTGGATTAATTCTATCTGTCTCTTTAGGTGTTCAATGTTTTACAACTCATTGTGTATGTTTTTAGGAGTATCCACTTGCTTGTTTTTAAAATACAAATCATGAGAAATATCAATCTTTCACCTTCAGTATTTAGAAAATTCCCTGTGTGAAATATTTCTTTATGTAAGTGGGTCTTACACTTTTATCTTGCTTTGGTTAATCTTTCATGATGCAATTGCTTCCCCTTTATACTATTAATGATCCAAGATCTCTTTTTTTTATCAAAACTGGACAAATATCAGTTGTTCTATTCCACATTGTCTTGATTTGCTTAATATTAAAACTACCAATGAAGCATAAAACAAATTTATATATTTTACTTTTTATTGGAATGAAGGAAAAGTAGATCTCCAAGTCTGATATATATCTTGACCTCTTGACCCTTACATTTTTTCCATCTGCATCATGAAGCTCATAGAAATTTCACCTACCTGATATAGTTGGGTATTTAATGGCATATAATATAGAAGTATACCAACATGTCCTTACTTCTTTTAATTATCTCTTTGCAAAGTATTAAATCCTCACATTTTAAACTCCTATTTTTTCCCTCCATGTCTTAACTTTGGAATATGCCATATTTCTGAATTTAGGTTGAAAGTTCAAACCTACTATATATATATATATATATATATATATATATATATATATATATATATATATATATATATATATACACATATATTTATATATATA
>VMDO01015986.1:0-49315 GCA_007922755.1 Pedetes capensis
CCAAGACCATATTTTCCAACTACTGAGCCTTCTTGTTTGTTTCCAACCTTTGCATTCCAGTCACCAGTGATTATCAGTATGTCTTGATTGCATGTTTGATCTATTTCAGATTGCAGAAGCTGATAGAAGTCTTCCCTTTCTTCATTTGTGGCCTTAGTGGTGGGTGCATAAATTTGAATAATAGTCATATTAACTGGCCGTCCTTGTAGGCGTATGGATATTATTCTATCACTGGCAACATTGTATTTCATGACAGATCTTGAAATGTCTTTTTTGATGATGAATGCAACCCCATTTCTCTTTAGTTTATCCTTCCCAGCATAATAGACCATATGACTGTCTGACTCGAAATGGCCTATGCCGGTCCATTTTAGCTCACTGATGCCTAGAATGTCAATGTTTATGCAATCCATTTCTCTTTTAACGATTTCTAATTTGCCTAGATTCATACTACGGACATTCCGTGTTCCAATTATTAATGGATGTTTACAGTTGTTTCTCCTCATTTTGAGTCGTGTCACATCATCATGTTGAGCACCCTGGGGTTTTACTCCATTTCCGTCATCACGGTAGACTACTTTGAGGAGGCAACTCTTCCCCAGTAGTCTTTTGAGTGCCTTCCAACCTGGGGGCCTCATTTTCCAGCACCATATCTGACAGTGTTTCTTTGCTATCCATAGGGTTTTCATTGGCTAGTTGTTTCAGGAGTGGCTCGCCAGGTCCTACTCCCTGTCTTTTCATTGGATGCCCAAAATAAAGTATACCCTTACCATTACCACCTCATCTGCCTCACATATCACTCTCTTTTATTTCTTCTATTAAACCTATTGCTCCTCTATGTTTCCTTTCTCTTAGGTATCTTGTTCTCCACTACATCCTTAGTACCTAGAAGAACATTGGGACCACACAAGAAAATATACAAATGCTGGCTGAATAAATTAACAATACTTTCCCATAACTTTTATGGAATATTGTGGCATTAAATGTTACACTCTCTTTTCTATCTGGCTACCACATATATTTTGAGATGTATACTGTGTGTAAATACAAATTAATTGACTCCCATAATTTTATTTTTTTATGAATCATTATCAACTTGTTAACAGGGTGACTTCTTAACATGGTCCAGGTGGTGAGTGGAGTGATATTAACACAATGATGTATGTTAGGTAAATGACTCTTTTGAGGAGATGTAGCAATATAATGTTCATATCATTCTTATTTTCATAGACCTTGGCTAATGGTTTTTGTAATTAGCTCTAGTTCATCTGTTTTTTTCAATTACTAAGGAGTTCTTTGACCTTGTTTTCCCATTAGTTGAAATTAACAATCATTGGCAAAAGCAGATTTATACTGATATGTATGTACTATGAGAATATGAAGCTCTCCATTCTTTTTAAATTGCAATGCATCTTGACCTAGAAGCTGTTTACTTCCAGTAACACAGACAAAAATATAATTATTAAGATCATCATAAAAATCAAATATAAGTCTTGAAAATATTTTTTCTGTCACAGAATATACAAAATTTTATTTGTCCCTCAATATGAATAAGAGGTTGCCATTACATAAGCTTTTATTCTTAGTATACATAAGTAGACATTTTCAAGCACATTGAAAATGTGCACACTTTTGAGTACAATCCATCACTCAGGTGTTAGCCATCTCAAAGCTCATATTCCAACCCAAAATTTATCTGCAAAGGTATTTTAAGGACTTGGTCAAATGCCATAGCAAATCTAGGTATAATATCTATATATTCTTGATCTAAAACAATATAAAAATAGTAAATGAGATTTGTATTTGTCGTGTTTCCTGCCCTCCTCCTCCTCCTCCTCCTCCTCCTTCTTCTTCTTTTTTTCCTTTATTCTAGGTACTGGGGTTTGAATCCAGGGCCTCATTCTTGCATACTTTGCAAGTGCTGTACCACTGAGCTGCACCATCAGCCCATTTTTTTACTTTTTGAGACAGGGTCTCACTAAATTATACAGACGGCCTCTGGTCTCCAACTTGTGCAATCCTCCTGACTCTGCCTCCTGAGTCACTGAGATTACAGTCATGTACCATGGCGCCCAGCTCTGTGCTTCTTTCTTAATGATCCTAACTTTGATCCTGATGAGGGCCGCTTTTCTCCTTAGCACTCATAAAACAGCTTGTATTATTCAATATTGTAACACTGGTTTTAAAAACATGCAGAAGTTATAAGGTGTCACACCTTTTCCTTTTGGGAAAACAAATGTTACCTCTCTCTACCACTCAACATTTCTAATATTAGGGATTATATTTGAAAACTATCATCATGTCTTGGGATATAAGTCCAGTCATTAAGGAGCAGTTAGAACTACAACTTACTATCTTACAATCTTGCTAACCATCTATGGTCTCAATTACTACACACTCACTACCACAAATTTCAGTACCAAAAAAAAGAAATTCCTTCAATAAATAAGATAAAAATAAATGAGTTTGCATAGTTATGATAAAGATATCATGCATAGTTATGATAAAGAAGAATCAGGGAAAGAACTATAAATATTCAGAAAAAAATCTTAGCGTTATTAATGCATGGAATTTGTAGCATTTTCCCCATCATGGCATTCCATCAGGAGATTGTGGGTCTGATATTAGCTGAGATCAACATGTCTAGCACACACTGAATCATAGGTCTTCCCAGAGCTTGATCATCTGTGTACGCTTCTGAAAAACATGTGGCTAGCTTTGGTCAGAGAAACAGAAAAACCCTTAACAGATATTGAATTTGATCTCCATAAATGGATCAGAAGACACACTGAAAAATCCTTGGTGATTTTTCTGCCTTATCTGTACTTCTCCCTCGTTAAGCTCCAAGTCTTCTTTTCTTGTAAAGTCTGGGTCACCTTGCCTTTTAGTAGTTGCCCCAATTTTCCACAGACAGATCTGTACATAAAACTTTGCATGTCTTAACTTAAAAAAAAAAAAGTTACAGGCTCTTAGAAAGGAACCATCAGGAAATATGGTAAAAACATTTTTGGAGGAGGCAGTACTTGGGGAATAAACCCAGGGAACCTCATGCATGCTAGCAAGTGCTCTACCACTGAGCTGTACCTTTGGACATCCCCTTTTTATTGTTTATCTTGAGACAGGCCCTCAATAAATTCATCAGGCTTTCTTCCTGTGGTTTTGAACTCACAATCCTCCTGCTGCAGCCTCCCAGGGCTCTGGGATTACAGATGATGTCCAGCCCATTTTTAAGGACCTTAATGCACATCCCCCAAATGGAATTTTATTTATCCATTTGAAAATTGAGACCTTCTGCAGCCACACAGCTGAACACTTAGGACAAAGAACTGAGGGCACCTGGATCAAAACAATTTTATTCTTTCTTCTAAAAAATTGTTGCTCATGAAGGTAAAGTTGTAGACCAATAAGCAACTTCATTTGTAACTTCACAAATTTCCTGGAAGCTAAGTTATATGAATAAGTGATCTGGACAAGCAGACTCCTTGTCAAAGCAATACATTGCTTGTAAGTGAAAATAGCTCAAGTGTCAAACCATTTTTACTTGCCAAAACTTGCTTAATGATCCTTATTCATTGTTTTATTTGCTATTATCACATATCTTAAACTGTTACATCCTAAACTTTGGCCATTCCCTATAAAATCCGCATACAGAAAGATCTGCCTTAGACTGTTTGAGCCCAGATCCCCAAAGCCCAAAGATTTCTACCCAAGACCACCCACTTTTGAGGCATGACTAAGACTTTGTTAAGTGTATGCTCACAGTTACTGCACTAGGTTTAATAAACTTACCTTTGCTTTGGTAAGGATGCTCTCTTGTGGCCTTTTGGGAAGATAGTGGCCAAGACGTCCAACAAATATGCATCAAGTCTCTTACCTTCTGGCACCTTACTAGATCCTAGAGATTCTATGGTGACTAAAATGTGACACAGACCATGTAATCATATGAGGGAGAAGTATATTAGTAAAATAATTATAAATATATAAGTTCCAATTGTGATTAGTGTTATAATGAAAAGTTACAAAGTATTATGAGAGCAAATAAGCACGAAATTGGCTTTGAGGGAGAATGAGGAGGCTATGTTGACAGATGTTTGATCTGAGGTTTCAAAGATGAGTAAATGTTAACTTGGTGACGTAGAAGAGAAGGTGGAGAGGAAGGGGAAAAGGAGGGAAAGATGGAAGGGGAAAAGAGGTATAGTAAGAAAGGAACAAGGAAAATGGAGGAAGAGGACAACAAAAGGAAGGGGAAAAGGGGAGGTAAAGCAGTAGAGAACTGAAAAAGAGGAGGAGGAAAGGAAGGGAGAGAAGAGAGAAATCTGGGAATTTTCTAGGCAGTGGGATTTAACTCAGTTGGTCGAGCACTTGCTCTGCATTCTCTGAAGTCCTTGGCTTGATCCCCAGCACCCACCATGAAAACAGGAAAAGGACCTGGCAATCCACTCCAAAAATAATCTGCCATTGAAAACCTATGAATAGCAGAGAAGTGCTATAGTGCCGGGCGTGGTGCAGTGTCAAGGAGGGTTTCAGGGGGAGGGGGGAAACATAGAGGAGGGTAAGGGGTAACCTATATGAATAATGCTTATCAAATTGCATATATGAAAATTGTCACAACGAAAAGCATGTCAAAATGAATCACATTATGATGTACATTAAAAATTTCTAATAAAAAAAAAGGAGGGTTTCGTTCTGTTCTATATAGAATCACTTTGAGTTGGATCTGACTGGACAGCACATAACAACAACAACAACACGGAAAATACATGTGATGTCAAGTGAAAACAGTCCCCTGTCCTGGAACGGAGAGCAAAGGCAAAACCAATTTGAGATGAGGCTGGAGAAATTGATAGAGGCAACATGACATATAAACTGGCAAATTATACAATTTAACCTTCATCCACACACACGAGCATGTCCATGTTATCTTATAATTACTAAGTATTATCATTGTTACATCTTTGCTAATTTGATGGATGAAAAATGACATTCCATTACCTCAATTTTTAATCCTCTGTTTACTAGTGAACTTTCAAAGAAAAAGTAATTTTATTTCCCCCATTATAACTTAACTCTTCATATCCATGGCCTAACTTTATCTATTGATCTGTTTTCTTCATTAACTTGAACAACAGTTTATATATTAATTGAGACTAAGCCTTCAGCAAGATTATTGTAAATATTCCTCTGAGTTGGTTGTTGGCTTTAATCTTTGCATTATTTGTGAGAAATGATAAAAATATAAAACAATAAAAACAAGATTTTTATGCATTAATTTCATGGATATTTTCATTTGTTGCTTTTTCCTTCATTTTCTGTTTTAGAGAGTCTTTGTAATTCAAAGTCTTGAATAACCAACTACATATTTTGAAGACATTTATGATTTGGATTTCAATGTTGAAATATTGAAATATTTGACATTTATTTTGGAACATGGCATCTGTTAAGGATCTACATATATTTTTGTACATATAATTTTTAGTAGCTCTCCAATTGCCCAGAACCATACATTGCTTAATCTTTTTGAACCCTTCTATATAAGGTTTTTGTCTGTGTTTGTTTTTTGAGTTGTTTGTTTTTGTTTTATCAGTATTGGGGTTGAAGCCAGGGCCTCACACATGCTAGTCAAACACTCTACTACTGAGCTGCACCTGCAGCCCTTTTATTTATTTTTTATTTTGAGACAGGGTCATGCTAAATTGGCCCAGGTTTCCATGGACCCCTAACCTATGACCCTCCTGGGATTATAGGAATGGGTCATGGTGCCCAGCTCCCTTCTCTATAAGTATTTGATACCTCCTTTATCATATTTTGTTTCTTCAAATACTATAATTTGTTACAAAACCACATATTCTGCTTCATTTGTCTGTTTATCCCTGAGATCACACAGATTTAATTATTGGAGCTTTATAGTATTTTAATATCTGGATGTGGCCTATCTCTCAACTGGTTATTCCTTCAAAAGCTCTTTAGATTAATAAGATCAAATTCTGAAGAAACAAATCCATTTGAAGTTTAATCTGGAGTGGAACAGATTCACTTTCTAATACTGGAATGCCATTTCAGACAATTCATAAGGTACATAGATTACTTCACTTGCTAATTTCATCTTCCAGAGATGTCATTGGACATGCTAAAATCCAAATACTTGTATTTGAGGTGATATCAGTTTCAGGATCTATTTGACAGCATCCTTTAATTTCTATTTTCTCATACAAAAAGTGGCATCCCTGTGCTTCTCACTGAGTTATGGTAAGGAGAAAGAGATTGTATCATAAAGCTATGGTGGGCTAGGAAGTGTCTGTCAAATGCAATAGGCCAGGATTTATTCCTGAGTCAACTGCCAGGCTTGCCTTCCTATTGGTGGCCATGCCTCAGCCATGGTCACAAGCACCCCTCTAGCTTCACCTCCTTTGGTGTCCACCCCTTACCTGGCCACTTCAGCCACAACCTCACAACTTTCAGGATCAATTTTGTAATTAATATTATAAAAGTAAGGACTTTCATGTTGAAGGAGCATCACAATTTAATACTGCTATAAAGGTAGAACAACATAAGGGAAGAAGCTTGAAAAAAAAATAAAACAAAGTAATAACAACTATCCTCAAAGCAAAGGCCTTGGATTTGAGGGATGTTGAATTTCCTTCAAAAGCAGAAGATGGCTCTATCTCTGTTCATCCTGTGTAGAGATGTAGAGAAAGGAAGAGGGGAAGAGAAATGGACCTGCTATGTGTTCCAATAAATAGCTAATAGACAAAAAGAAGAGAGGAATGGAGGAGTGAACCCTTCTGAATTCTGCTGGCCTCATCACTTAGGGCGAGGGATTTCAATGAGGAAAAAAAATACCATGTGCCATAGTGAGATCTTTTCCTCCAGCCAGAGTATATCATAAATCTATGTGTGCCCAGGACCAGACTTACAGGGAAGGCAGATCCCAGGAAGGCCTCCCAGAAGCCACAGCTGCCCTCCCTCTACGCCTCTGAGGCTGGCCCATGATGTCACACACCCCAGCACACCCGAACAAGTTAATTTGTAATCTTAGGGGGAAAATGATGGTGGCGCCCTGTCTGTCACCAAGCACTCTCCCTGCCAGTTTAAACAGCTGATTAGTTAGCGCCCCTGGAATCGATCCGCATCAGTTCCACCTGCATGCACCCACCAGGAACCACTTTATTGTAAATCAATCATTCTGAAAACATCTCACAAAGGGGCCAGGCTTTACTAACAAGCCGTCAATTCCTGCTGCCTGTTGGCAGCACCCAGCAAATGAGGAGTGCAACCAACATGTATTCAAAAATTATCTCTTCAGGTTCTTTTGAACCTGGGCAAGAGGTGGAGATGTGGGGATGAATTGGGGCATCCTGGTGCATGCACATGCGCACATGTAATGTGAATCTCTCTCCCTGGAAAGAAAGCCAATATTTCAGCAGGTCCTTACCTAGGGGGAAAAAAAAAAAGATTTGAATTGACACTTCACAAAATAAAATATATGATTGGCCCCTGAGTACAGGAAAAAGTTCTCAACCTTATTAGTCATCTTAGATATGCAAATTACCACCTCCAGGAAGTACCTACACCACCTCTGGACTATTAGAATGCCAAAAATTGAAAAGATTGGGAAGACTGATACCACCAATGACCAACAATGGTGAAGAGGGAGATCAAACTGAACTGAACATTCAAACGTTGATGGTCAGAGTATAAAATGGTATAACTACATTGAAAAGGAAGTCTAGCAATTTCTTATAAAACTAAACAAGTAGCCACCCTACCACTAGTAATTCCGCTTTTATGTTTTTACCCAAGGGAAATGAAAACATGTCTACATGAAGACTTGTACACAGATATTCATAGCAGCTTTATTCACAACAGCCAAACTCTGGAGACATCCCAGAAGTTCATGGATAGGTGATAAATAACAAGATTGTGGTATATCCATATAAGGGGATATTGCCCAACAATGAAATGGAATGGATTATGGGTATACAGCATAGATGATTCACTGAAACATACTAAGGGAAGAAACCTTACATGAAAGAGTACCTACCCTATGACCATTTATAGGGCACTTTAGAGCAAACAAAATGGATATATGGTTGGGAAAAATCAGAATAGTGGTTGCCTCTAGGGAGATGGAGCTGGGAATTGCGGGTGCTGTGGCATGGGAAAACTTTCTGGAGTGATAGTCATGTTCTATATCTCAACAGAGGTTTGGATTACACAGATGTATGTAGGTATCAACACACAGTGACAGGTCCACCTAAAATTCCTGTATTACATTGTATGCAAAGTTTACCTCAAAACTAAAAAGTGAGAGAGAAATATGAGAAAATTTTGAATTTTATTAGCAAGAAGTGTTTGGGGTGAAGTATATGAAAGTCTGAAGCTTCCTTTAAAGTGCATTTTAAAATAAGTTGGATAGAGGAACGGATAATGGATAGATATGGCATAAAGTTAATAATAAAACCTAAATGAGGTTAAGGGGTGGAATATGAACATTCACTGTAAAATCCTTTCAACTTGTCAGTATGTTAGAATTTTTTCATAATGTGATGAGGGGGATGTTCATAATACAATGAGAAGGACAGTCTTCTTTACTGAGCCAGCATTAATAGCACCCAAGGGTCTGCACCCCCATCTCAATACCAGGTCTCTAAATCAATCTTTTCCCTTATCCACATGACTCAATTTGGGCTATTTGGAAGACAAACTTGCCAGATAACACTAGAAACACTCCTCAGGAGAAAGATGTGCCGAGACTATTATAATTGGTTTCCAAGAGCCTCTGCAAAACACGTTCAATTCTTTTTAGTTAAAGAGAAGGGACAAGGCATTTTGTAGACACACACACACGCGCGCGCGCGCGCGCACACACACACACACACACACACACATTTTGTAGCTTCTCTTTGAAATGTCAGTGTGTGAGGAGGAAAGCCAAAGAAGACTGAGTCCCCAAGCCAGGTAACGCATAGCTCTATTGTTCTCTGTTGGTTGGAAGGCATCGTGGTAACAACCCCATTTTACCACATGTAGTCCAGACAGCCCTATGCGGGAGCTGCTCAGGTCGTTTGCTGACAGATGATTGCATTGTCAGCACTGCATGGTTGAGGGTAATTGTGAGATTATGACTCCTTTGTAAACCTTGCATCAGAAGGCAAAACTCCAGGAGTAGTTTGAACAGTGGGGAGGAGTAAAATTGGACTGTGAGGGTGAGCAGCTGAATGCCTGTGGCCCATCAACTTCAGTGGGGGTTTGCAGAGGCGCAGATGGGAGAGCCAGCTTCGAGCCACTTGGAAGACAGTTATGGTAATGAAAGAATGTAAAGTTGTTATAACACATAATGTGGTTAGAAGGAACCTGAGATTTATTAGCACTTGGCAACCACAAAACAGCAGGATTTAAGAAGGCAATAGGTATGTTGAAGCCACCAGTATCCATGTAGGGGTAGGAATTAAGAGCTCTAAGCTTTGCCTGGGCCTAAGCCCCCCAGCTGGTCACTTCTAACTCTGTGGCTTTGGGCAAATTCCCTCAGTTCTCTAGGCCTCTGTTTTACCTTATCCATCAAATGCCTTAAATAATGGTAGCCCTCATGTGGATGTCGGGAGGATTGGTTGAGTGAGGTAAAACCTGAAAATAATGATCAGCAGCATGGATTTCCAAGTCATTATGACTTTAGGCAAACTGCCCTTCCCTGGAGCCTTGATGGTCTCCAGTTACAGAAACACAATTTAGACTCCAAATATTACTCTATGTTGCTTGGCTACTATCTGCCCTCCCTACAGGTTGGATATTCTTGTTCTGGACATGGGCCACGACTCATCACAGCAAGCAGGGTAAATGCAAGATATGAGCAAGTCCATCTGAACTGAGGAAGTATATCTTGAGGATTCTTTCAGAGAATTAAGTCACAGGGTCATTCCCTACACAGAAACACATTCCTGGTGGTTATCTAACATCTCTCTAGGCTTTAGTTTCTTCTTCCCAGGATGGGAATAGTAATGCTAATTTTGCAGGGTTATTATGAGAATGAGAACAGTATATATAAAGTGCCTGTCACTACATGTGGTACATAGTAGTTGCTCAATAAGTGATATAAAATATTCTATTTGTGTGTATACACACATATACATGTGTATAAAATACATACATAAATATGTACGTATATTTGTAGTAATAATAATTATATAACATATACTTATAGTAATGAGCTGGAATTTAGTTCAGTTGGTAGAGTACTGCTTTGCACTCTCTAAGGCCCTGAGTTTGATCCCCAGGACCACAAAAATGGGAGAAGGACCTAGCAGCCACTCCCAAAACAATCTCGAAGCAATCAACCATTAAAAAATCTTATAAATAGCAGAGAAACACTGACATAGTACCAGGCATGGCACAGTGTTGAGGAGTGTTTCGTTTTATGTACATAGGGTCTCTATGAGTCTGATCTGACTGGACAGATCCTCCCAACAACAGTTATAATATTAACAATTATAATTCCAAAAACTACAGCCAGATGAATGAGGCTTGTAGTTGAATGTGTATACATACAGACACCTTTATTTTAGGCCTAGGACACTTAGAAAGCAAAAATTCAGCAAATGATCTAGTTACCTGTATTTTCTGATTTGATTTTATAACTATATGTTGTAAATATAGCAATAAAACTTAGGAGCTCTTCATACCAAGGGCTAAAATAAATAATTTTCCATGAAGCACTTAATAGAATGGCTGTGGTTGTGGTGATGTTAATGGTAACACTGACTATACCAAGTGTTTTCCAGTTTAACAATGTGCATTCATTTAAATATTTCTGCTTCTCAACACTTTAAAGCTACCAAAACAGCATATAATCTTTGTACATATTGTGGAAGAGCAAATCAAGAACTTGGGAAAATACATAACTTTGGGCATTCTTTCATTCAACATGTTTGATAACCTACTATATATTCAGCATAGTGCTTTATGTTTTGGGCACAATGAGAACTAAAACATGGTGGTTATGCACAGAGGATGAAAATCTAGCTAAAGTATTATTTTTCAAGATCTCATTTTATATGCTCTAAATATATGTTTCTGGTTTTAAAAAATGTATGGATTTTTACTTCTTGCCTATTCCCCTGCTTAATCCATATGACATGCTAAATGTGGTAAGAAGTTTCAGAGAAACATTTTCTACTATACTCTAAATTTCAACCTTTGACTACAGAATCTCTTTGCTAGCAGGACATGTATGCATGTTACTTGGGAAATTAGTAGTAGAAGGAGGTGGACATACAAGCATATGCACTGAACTGTGACAAGGACTGAGCCAGGGTGGTGATGGCACAGCCAGAAAGCAAATGAGACAGAAGGGTCTTACCTGCCTCTGCATGGTAGAAGTACTATGATCATCCCAGAGTGTCTTGAACCAGAACACAGTACTTTTAATCAGAAAAAAACAGACTTTCCACATATAATCTTCTTACTCTAGAGGTGATATCTTCAAGGTTTTGTTCTCTTTGGTAAGTTCAGTGCTGGTTTCTCAACACATAGACCAAGAAGGTTGAACTTGGTCACTTCTAACTTCATGCTGGAGAATCAAGATTTGCTGCTTTAAAGGTAGGATCTGCATGGCACAATTAAGGGACAATGGCCACAGCCCAGCACAGCAGGCATGTCTATAAGAGCCACAACCCAAATGCCAAGGCCAAAGCAAGGCAAAAGCAAAGTTTACAAAGAGCATACAACATCTCTCCCATCTTCTCAGTGATTAAAAGCATATTTGGGATATCAGATTACTCAAATTAGAGACTTTAACCCCAAGGGTCTGAATACAGATTCATGTATTTGGGAGGAAAAACTCTGAGGAAAGTTTAGACAATGCAATATTTACTATTTCAACTATGTTTAAATGTATAGTTCAGTGGCCTTAAGTACATTCACGTTGTTGTGAAACCATTGCCACCATCCATCTGTAAAACTTTCTCATATTGCTAAGCTAAAATTACATATCCACTAAACAGTAGGTCCCCATTCTTCTCCCTTCTCAGTCCCTGGAAATCACCATACTACTTTTTGTTTCTATGATTTTAATTACTCTAAGTATCTAACCCCACTTGTGGTACATTTGGTGCTGCAACTGTACCACTGTGACACTGTAACACTGTTGGATGGGAGATGACTGGAAACACCAGGTACTGTAGGCTCAGGAGAAGGACCCGGCAACCCACTTCCAAATAACAATCAACCATTGAAAACCCTATGAATAGCAGAGAAACACTGACAATACTGTTTCGCCTGTTGTATATATGGTCACTATGAGTCAGACACACACTCGATGGCACCTAACAACAAGTACCTAAGTGGAATCAGACAATACTTATTTTGTGACTGGCCTATTTCACTTCATATAATGTCCTCAAGATTCATCTGTATTGTAGAAGAGGGCAAATTTTTAAAACATTCTTGTTTGATTATAAACACACACACACACACACACACACACACACACACACACATACACTGATATCCTGTGGTTTTTAGGGTCTATTTTATGCTCTGTGTTTATGATAATTTCAGGATAAAGGAGGAAAAGTGGCAGTTTTATAGTCATTTAAAAAAATCAAGCCAAGAGAGTTATCATCAGAACCTGAGAACATTACGTGACGAAGGGACTTCACAGGTGTCACTGAAGTTAGAGACCTCAGATAAGAAGATAGAATACAGATAAAAAGAAGACAGTATCTGATTATTTATTTATTTATTTATTTATTGCAGTACTGGGTGGTTGGACACAGGGTCTTGTGCATGCTAGGCAAGTGCTGTACCACTAAGCCGAATTCCCAGCCCCTTTTATGTTTTATGGTCTTTTTTTGTTTGTTTTGTTTTGTTTTGTTTTGTTTTGTCAAGATCTTGTTAAATTGCTCAGGCTGCCTCTGGCCTTAAACTCATCATCTCTTGCCTCAGCCTCCTGAGTCACTAGGATTATAGATGTACACACAGTGCCCAGCTACTATTTTAAAGGTAAACTTATTAGGATCAATTCAATTCAAGAATAGAATGAAGAGGTAGAAATGGTGAATTGCACTAAGTTTTCTGAATTGAGTAATGTGGTGATTTAGAGATTTCATGCAGGTTTCACTAGTAATATAGTGATGACATTATCTTTAATTAAAATTGGCATTCCAGGACTATTCACTAGTAGAGTGCTAAGAAAGAGTGAGATCTGGTTGCTCTGAATTAGCAAAGTTTTGAAGGTATTTGTAGCATTCTAAAAAGCTTATAGTGCATACAAAATTGCTCTGCATTAACAGAATTAAACCCAAAGATACAGAAACAAATTCAATGTAGAACTAGATCTGGAATTAAATATTTATATAGTTAATGACAACTATGATTTACTTTCAACAAAAACAATATTATTTATCACACTGAATTAACATTATAAATTTTCCAATTATTTTGCTTTATAGCACAGTGATTTTCAAATCATTTTATAGTTGAATAAGAGCTATGCACAGACTTCATTCCTAGTTTTTAATTTGTACATTTCTAGAAATTTTTATTTACCACACCTAGCACCTTTTTTATACCAGGTGTCTATTTTAGGCACTTTCCCAATGCTGACTCATTTAATTTTCATAATAATACATGAGCATAGATATTGCTATTATCCTCATTTTATAGTTGGGGAAGTGAGACACATGAGGTAACTGATCTGGCCAATGTCTTCCAACCAGTAAGCAGCAAATCTGAGATTCCAGCCCAGGCAGTGTGGCTCTGGAGCCTATGCTCTTAAGTAACATTAGTAATTTAAATTAACATGAGGAAGACCTGTGAATATTTTTTCCTTTGAGTGTGCAACTTGATTTTGAGAAAATTGGCAGAAACCACTAGGTCTTCAAGCTGAACTCAGAGAAGATTTAGTTTAACATTCTTTTTGTTCAGGAGGAAGTATACACCTGGAGGCAAAGAAGTTAGTACTTTCTGGAATTATCCATTTGCTGCTTCAAATTTGGTAACATTATCCCCGTGATTTCTTTTTTCCTTTCTTTTCTTTTTCTTTCTTTTCTGTGGTACTTGGAGGTTGAACCCAGAGCCTCACACGTGCTAGGAAAGTGTTTTTCCACAAAGCTGCACCCCATTTTTTTGAGACAGGGTCTCTAAGATGGGCAGGCTGTCCTTGGCCTTGCGCTTGCAGTCTCTTGCCTCAGCCTCCTGAGGTGTGCACCACAACACCCAGCTAATTCCAGTTATGTCAAGTGTGCTTGATCTTCCTGTCTAGATTGCAAAGCAACAGGGTGATTGTCTTTTCTATCTTCTAGGGACCCCAGGATAGCACCACACACAGAGTAAAGACCTACATGATTCTTCAAGGCTCAAAAAGGCTCAAATGAGATTTAAGGCAGTTAGAGGTCCAATTGGCTAAGGAGAGCTGGGGCCCATTTTTCTCCCCACAAGAATCACCAGAGTCCATTACTGTGAGTCAACACAAGTCTGCACATACAACTGGGAGGACACTAAATATCTACTCATAAAATGCCATCCTACTTCCTGGTCCTTTCCCTTCTATTTCCTCAGTTTTTCCCTAGAGAACTCCTGCAAAGACTGTAAGACAGTACATATCCTGTTTTCCTACTGATACTTCCTAAGACCCTGTCAGCGGCTGGCTTATTTTACTTGTGGGCATCACTACACTCAGTATCTTCCAGGATGGCCACAGTTCTTACACAGAAGTATTTTATTTCTGTCTCCAGGACTGGATTCTTGAGGGGAAGTAGCATGTTCCATTTTACCTGTAGCCCTAAACCCAGTGTTAGGAACCAAATTGCAGCACCTCTAAATTCACAGGCTAACATTCACACTTCTAGCAATTCAGAATATAACTGCATTTAGAGATCCGTTCTTCAAAGAGGCGATTAAGTTAAAACAAGGCCCTTATAAGAAGAGATAAGAAGAGATATCCTGGTTGTATGTGCACAGAAAAAAGGCCATCTGAGGACATAGTGAGAAGGTGGCCACTGACAAGCCAAGAGGGGAGGTCTCAGAAGAAACCCATGGACACCTTGATCTTGGATTCCTAGCCTCCAGAAATGTACAAAATAAATTTCCGTTGTTTAAGCAACCCCAGTCTGTGGTATTTTGTTATGACAGCTCTCACAAATGAATGTACTCAGCACTAAGTATTTACACACAGTTGGTGCCAAAGGTATATATATATATATATATATATATATATATATATATATATATATGTATTCATTATTTTATTGAAGTTTGTGTCTCCATATATATGTATACACACATATATACACATACATATGCATATGTATATGTGTATATCACACACACACACACACACACACACATTTTTTGTGGTGCTAGGGTTCAAACCCAGGACTACATGCATAGTAGGCAAACCACCCTATCACTGAGGTACCTCCCCAGCTATGTCTACATTTTATAATAAAAGTGACTAGTCTAGACTCAGGGCTGGGATTTAGCTCAGTTGGTAGAACACTGTGCTGCAGTCTCTGAGGTCCCGAGTTCAATTCCCAGCACCACAAAAAAAATGGGAGAAGGACATGGCAATCCACTCCCAAGGCAATCCTGAAACCATCAGCCATTGAAGACCCTATGAGGGTCGCTATGAGTCGGATATGACTCAACGGCACCTAACAACAACAACAACAAGTCCAGACTCACAGAGCAAACTTATTAAAGAGTGTGATTAGGAAAACAATCTTCTACTTATCCTGACCTCAATCCTTGGTCTAACCCTAAGTTTCTGTTATGCAATCTCCAGTTTATATGATAAGCCCTCAAGAAGTGTGATGTATTGCCTTTCACATCCTAAACTACGTAACCAAATTCTTGCACTTTGGGAGAAGATACTGATTTCTTTGACCACATTATGATAAGTTAAAATAAGAATGAAACAACTAAAGGAAAATGTCTATGTGTGCACACATGTGCACACTCACAGGTAGGTGCTATGCATGCACACGATCCTATGATTCTTTTTGGAACCACAATCTCATTCATTCTGTAAGCACAGGTAGACTGCTTCAGTGCCTATTCTTCATGCAGCAACTGTAGATAGGAGGTAAGGAACTATACAGTATTCCTGTAGCAACAGAATAAGAGGTGAAAAATCAGTAAAGACCTATATCTGGGTTCCAGGCTAGAAGCTGGAAATGGAATAAACAAATGCCAGAGACTGGGCTCTGTGAGGCAAACAAGGACAGAAACATGCAGTGTTGGTGGGAGCCGTCCAGGCACATTTAGGAATCTTCTCTCCTATGTTTCTGTGGATAAGGTCTGTGCTGCCCTTTCTCAGATTTCAAATGCATTCTATGTCTTACTCTGCAAACAGTTGAGGTTCAATAAGTATTTGTTGAATGGGTGAATGAATCAAAGGGGCAGATTTAACTGGGAGCACACTTCCATGTTGATCAGAGAAAAGGGAGGTACATTCACATACCAGATCACAGGAGGGAAAGCAATGCAATTACCAACACCAGCAGACAATGAACTCGGGCTAAATCATGGCAATTTTGTGAGACACTGGGCTGGTTTCTCCTTTCTCTTCTCCCTCCTATTGACTATTAGTGAGCACTGCAACATGGGAGCCGGCTTTTTATTTCTCTGCGTCTTGCTGTGTGGGCTATGGGAAGCCTAGTTTGCTGTTTTGTCATTTGTTTCTCTTTTTTCTTCCCATACAACTGAATAACTTGTATTATCTAAAGACTGGGGATTCAGCATATCCAAACACCCCATACACAATGAATAGGAACCTTATTTGTTTCAAACTGGGAAATAGAGTTGAGAGGTTTAAAACACGAAAAGAAAGAGGCAGGGTATTGTCCTGACTCCCTGGTGGTTGAGTAGGTGGGAGAATAAAGGTAACCTTGAGATTTCTGGGTCCCTGCAAATAGGGAAATATATTCAGACCAGTGGATTAGCTGGTCCGTGAGCGAAAAGGCCTTCACCCTTTTCCCTGTAGGAGGTTGCAGAAGGGGTAGAGAAGAGGGATTAGTTGGGAAGAAAAAGAATCATGAGGATGATGATTTTTGGAAACAAAGAGAGAGGACAAAGTTGGACTCTCACTGGAACCTGTTTCTAGGATAACCAAGGATAAGCATGGGCTTGATCTGTCCTAAGTCCCCAAAGCTCCTAGTTACACAGCTGCCTTTGTTAATGGCACAGAGACTCAAGCTACACAGGAGAACAAGGGCAAGAGAGGACGGTGGGCTAGAAGAATAACAGAACAGGAATGAGGGCACTTGAGGAGGGAGCGCTGTGGGGGAAGGGAGCACCTCTTCTCCTTTGTAAACATACAGACCAGTCCATCAAACCCGTGGCAGGCTGCAGTGATGAGAAAGATACATAGTATGATAAAGCTTGGTAGCAGGCATGTGTGATTGAACAGACCAATGAAGAGATAACATTTGAAAGCTTTACTGCTTGGAAAGCTGTTAGCAAGCTGGTGTCCCCTTCATCATGTTTAATTTTACTTTTACTACCCTTCATTTGCTTTGACGGGTTGATGTTGCCATGGTGCGGTTGGAATTCTCATAAAAGTGCTGTTACCCTTTCAAGATGGCCATTTTTTTCTAGGGTTTATACCACATTTTATAGTTATGTCAGAAGGTTTACTTGGTTTATGAATTCTCCAAGCTCTAAGATTGCTCTCAAAAAACTCCGGGTTGCCTTCAGTTCTTGCTGTTTAATTTGTGATCTTTTAACAACAGTCATAGCATTGGGTGATGTCCCAACACAATTAGAAATGCATCCTTTGCTTCATGGAAGCAAACAAAGAGGCCATAGAGAAAGTGAGCCCAATTTCTCTAGGTGATAAGTCTCTGAATCTATGTGACTATGTATATGTTTCTGAATATTGTACTTTATGCATTAAATGGTAATAAATAAAATAACTATAGTCAACTATGAAAACTATGATTGATATGTAAACACATAATTTGATGACTCTTTTATTTTCTCTTTAACACTTTAAGGCTAGCACACTGTCCAAGAGAAAACGACTGTTTTGTGAATCCCTGTTGAGAATGACCAGACTACAGGTTATGAATAAGCATTTAAATAGGTCCTCAACTTTACAATTATTACAATATATTTGGTCAACCAAAAAATTTAATTAATCACCCTATCTATGGGTAAGAATTTTTAAGAAACCTCTCAGAGGAACTAATACATTATGCACCACCACAGATGAGAGGTTGCACCAACTGAGCCAGCCAAAGCAGAATACAATTGTATCAAGATAATGTGTGAGATCTGTTACATCATACAATTGCAACTGGAATGTGGTTTTGCATGAAGTTTTGAGGTGAGACATCAGATATGTATTCCAAAGTCTATCTTTCAAGTTCATTCTAGCCAATAAGTATGTAGCCCATTCCTCCACGTTGCCTGGCAAGATCTGTTATGTGGACATTTCTTTGGAAAGTGGAGGGCTACCTATCTGTATTAGTTTCTTCTAGTAAAGTAAATGGCTTAATGCAAATTCATTACCTTACATTTCTGGAGGTCAGTAGTCCAAATGAGTCTTACGGTGCTAAAATCACATATCAGCTATGCCTGTGTGAGAGCTCTAAGGGAGCATTTGTTTCCTTGCCTTCTCCAGCTTCTTTAGAATACTTGCATTCTTTGGCTTAATGGCCTCCTCTCCTGCACCTTCAAACCCAGCTGCATGTCTCTGATCATTCTCCCATAATCATATCTCCCTTTGACCTTCTCCTGGTTCCCTATTTCACTTCTAAGGACCCTTCTGCTTACACAGAGTCCACCAGACAATCCAGGAAAATCTCCCTACTTTAAGGTCAGTTAATTAGCAATCCCACCTACAAACTTAATTCATCTTTGCCATGTAAACTAACATATTTACCTAGGGTTAGAGTGTATAGTTTAGGGGATCTTTCTGCCTATTACACCATCCTTTGGAGATAGTAAGCATATTGGAGGACCACATAGAGCAGGATGGAGAAGGCGATCACATAGAGTGGGACTAAATGACAAAGGTCAATTTTCCAATTTTAAGGTTATGATGCTCTACCACTGTACAAGGAACTGAATTCTATTGATTTTGTCTTTCTTACTGGTGGAAAGGGAATGGCAATATCATATTATCAAGAAGCAATAGTTTAAGAACTTCAGGGTGCATATTTAACCTGTTCTCAACTATTTTGCATTTTAATTGCTTTGAATTTTTCTATGAAAATAATACTCCAATATTCATCCCTGAATATCTCTGAGTACTTTCCTGTGATAATTTCCAAGCTGTAGTCTTACTACGTCCAATAGTGTGAGCATCTTCAGGGATGTTGACGTTTTTGAAAAAGGCAGCAGCCTAGACATGGCTGTATATCCTGGAAGAAGAACAAGATGGGGCAGATGTATCTGTTCTTGTTCTTTCTTGGTTCCTGAGGCCCATCATAAAATGCTCAATGTCACACACTTTCATACATTATGGCCACCAAGTGCAACAGAAATATATTTTATGGTGCTTAACCAAAGAAACGTTAGAAAGAGCACTTTTGGAATTTATTATGAACAAAAATGGTCTAAAATGTCAGTTTGTTATGGCTTATAGATTCCCCATGATTTCCATCATGGAGCAATTTTTATGACACATAGCTCCTGCTTACAAATTGGCTTTAGAGATATTGACTGTGTGAGATGTGGCTCACTTGTACCAACATACATTTGCACCAACAATGTGTATTTGGTATTTTTTATTCAGTGAGTATTTACTGAGAGTCAGCTAGGTGCCAACCTCAATTCTAGGCAATTGTGATGCAACAATAAATGAGTTTCTTGCCCTCAAGGGGCTTATGTTCAGTGGAATTGATGTGACTAATATTAAGTACTACTGATTGATAAAGGTATCTTTTAGAACAAATATAACTTAGCTAAAACTTAATATTTTCTGTGGTCTAACTTGACCTGCAAATAAGACTGGAGGATCTCTGTGAATAATGTGTTCCTAAACTATCTCCTAACTTGCAGCCTTACCACTGTGGCTTCCGATTCTGTCAGATCTCAGAACCTAAGCAGAGTTGGGCCTGGTTAGTACCTGGATGGGAGACCACCTGGGAATGCCAGCTGCTGTGGGCTTGGGAGAAGGACCTGGCAACCCACTCCCAAAAAAACAATCTGCCATTGAAAACCCAATGAATAGCAGAGAAGCATGACAATACTGTTTCACCTGTTGTACCAGGGTCCCGGTGAGACAGACACTGACTCAAAGGCACCTAACGACAACAACAATCTCGTACAAATGTCAACTGTCTCAGACGTTATTTTGGCTGAAATCAGTAATATTATTTTTTTAAACTACTGGTTCCTCTCTCATCCTATGTAATTTTGATGGGACTGGTAAGCCTCAACTAGAGGATAGAATGGTAATCTAAGTAAAGGTAGTCAAAGTCTATCTTCTATGAATTTGTGTGTGTGTGTGGTACTGGGGTGCAGAACCCAGGGCATTGCACATACTTCTGAAGCAGTCTACCACTGAACTACACCTCTGCTCTCTTTCCTATTTTTTATCTTGAGATATGGTCTCACTAAGTTGCACAGGCTGGCCCTGGCCTCAAATTTGTGATCCTCCTGCCCCAACCTCCTGAGTTGCTGTGGTTAAAGGTGTGCACCATCATACCCAGCTTCTCTTCTATGAATTTAAACATTAGTGTTACCAAAAGATACATACAGGAATGTAATATCTTTGTGTTGAACCTCAGTATGGAAGGCCTTCAGAGAGATAGTCCCACTGCTGTAAGCCTTGAAGAGGCCTTTGTCTCTAGCATCCAGTGACCTAGTCATTCTATACTTCTTTTTAGTCTATAAGCCCTTGGTATTCTTCCAATAAATTTCTTCTTCCCTCAAACCATCACTTTGAGCCTGGACTAGCTAGAGTTAGTTTAGGTAGCTTAGAACAAAGAACTTTGACAGATAAACACCAAATATAATTAGATGACCATATCCACCATAAGAAATCCAGCCAGCTTTTCAATAGCATGTCATCTTCTGAGATAAATTAATATAATGGTAAATCCATAGGAAACTTAGTCACCATTTATTGCAAACTTCTTGTTTTCTTTTAAATAAGGAAATTTAGCTCTAAATTAGGCAAGTGACTTGCCCAAGTTGTCACAGATTCAGAACAGTTTTATACATTTAGGTCACATGGGTCTTATTAGCAACTAAACCATAAGAGTTGCTATGCAAATTCTAACATAAATAATACAATAGTGTGATTTTAGTCACTATAAGGAAAAATGTCTATTTTTAAGTAATAGTTACGAGTATCACACATGTGCAGATAGTAGTGGGAGTGGGAATCATGTAAGATTGTAATTCTTCCTAGAATGATAATCTTGCACGAAAAGTAGGGAACAAGGCTAATTGATTAGATCCTGGCCTTTAACTATCATTTGTGGATATTCAAGTCTTTGTTCTTATGATAGAGGAACTCTAGGTTGACTTCCAATATTCCTCACCTCCTGGTATTCACATCTTTGTGTAATCTTTTCCCCTAGAGCATAGACTGACTAAACTAGTGATTTACGTCTAATCAAGAGAATATAGGAAAGTAATGCAATGTTGATTCTCTGATTTAATTAGGAAGGATTCTGAGCAGACTCTTGTTCTTGCTGGCCTTGATGAAATGAGCTATTGTGTCAGAGAGGCTCCATGGCAAAGAATAGAGGATGGCTTCAGCCAGCAGCCAGCCAGGATGCTGGCCCTCAGTGCTACCACCCTCAAAGCACTGATGTGACAATAACCACTAGGAGCTGGGAAGCAAAACCTACTTTAGCTAAACCTAGATTGCAAAGTTCTGAGAAGCCCTAAAGTTGAGCTGAGTCATGCCCAGTTGTCCAACCCAAAGAAACTATGAGATAATAATTCTATATTTTTTAAGCCACCAACTTGTGTAGAACCTGTGGCAACAGATTATTAGGTGGTCCTTGATGGAGTACAATGTTTTGTATTTTGGAAAGACTAAGGCTTTCTTGGGCTAGGATTTAACTCAGTTGGTAGACCACTGCGCTGCAGTCTCTGAAGTCCCAAGTACAATTCCCAGCACCGCAAAAATGGGAGAAGGGCCTGGCAATCCACTCCCAAGGCAATCCCGAAACAGTCAGCCATTGAAAACCCTATGAGGGTCACTATGAGTTGGATACCGACTTGACAGCACCTAACAACAACAACAACAAAGTTTTCTTATTATAGTTATCAGATAAGGTAAGCTGGACTATGGGTTTGGAGCTAAAACTAAAAGCTCCTGTACAAAGCAGTAGGAAGTATATTATGTCCTTTAGGACCAACTAGCTCCAGAGTGGCTGCTATTTGTCTTATAGGAACTTGGGATATGCCACCTTTCTATTGCCGATGTACTATACCTTTGCAGAACCTTCTGCAAAACAGAAAAGCAAGGATCAAGCAGCACCAGAAGAAGTGTGTGTTTTGAAATATAGATGGTCTCACTAGTGTCACTTAATTGTACATTTTTATTTAGTTCTAGACAACTGGCAGTTATACACCATTTTAATTATGTTAGGTGTGAAAAACGAAGAGTATTTAGTTTGAGTTTCTTGTTCCAAGTTCCTTTCTTAATTGCCTTTTCATTCAAGTCGAAGACTTATAGTGGCAGCCACAGCCCTGTTGAAAAACAATTCATTGTATCAGTGACTGGGCCTCATAACAGAGCACCTTAATAAGACCAAATTCTGTACTTCTTGACTCCCTGAGATGGATTATGTTCATAGTCCATTATTTGAACGAGGGTATCTGACTTATGGCAAATCTATCTGAAACAGCATTGTAGAACTGTATTTTATCTTTAAGAAATGTATTTTTATAAAAGTAAGATATTTACTTCTGTTGCAAGAAAGAATTTAAGCAGAAAAATTTCTCTCTAATGTTTGTTGAATCATACAAGAATGATGAAGGGGAGCAGGGTGATACATCAGCCAACTAACTTGAAAAACTCAGCTGTATTTTTATTTCAGGAAAAAAGGCTGAGCTAAGGATGCTCTGTGGTATTGCATGAAATACTTTTCTTCTTTTTCCAAGTCATGCATATCGTCCTAGAATTCACAAGGGTAGCATCTCTATTCTCTATTACTTAAATTTGCACCAGCAACAATTCTTTCCTTTCCTTCCTCTTTAGGGCTGCTGAAAGGGGTTGAAATTTACCATCTTTGAGGATGGTAATCCTTGGTTGGAGTCATAGACTGTAAAAGTCAGAAAGGACCACTGAGACTATGTAGTTCATCCCTCTCATTTTACAAGTGAGGGACCCAACGCCCTTACTGAAAGATCTTGTCTGTGATCCATGGCTTTAATGATACTTAGAGGCCCAAACCAGAAGAGTCTAGGTTTAGGATTCACAGGGAGCAAGGAAATCACACAGAGAGGTAAAAAGTTTTAATTTCAAAATGTTCAGGCAGCAATATCTCAAATGGATTGAAGGGTAAAGACAAAGGCTGAGAGACCAGAAGAGGAAGACTTTGTAAAACCTGGAAGAGAGACAATAAAGTCACATTTCATATAGGGATAATGCTCAGGGAAGAGAGGAAAGAAATGCAAGGATATTTAGGCAGTCAGATTTAAAGAACATGGGTCTTCATTTGGATAGTGAAGGAAATAGAAGAAGGAGGAATCAAGGTGATCTCTAAGGTCAAAGAATAAATGACCATGAAATGAAATACAAGGCTTTGAGACAATGACCCTTTTATATGTTATTTGTGTTTACTTCTGTTTTTTGCCCAAGTAATTCCTATTCATTGTAACAAAACTTGAAATTGTAGATCAGCAAAAATAAACCCAAAAGTCTTAAAATTCCTTTTTAAAAAAAGTTTTCATTTCATTTTATTTTTTTCTTCTTAATTAATTGAAGTTACATAAAGAATAGTGTGAGCCAAAAGTACAGACTATGGTGGCCAAACACTGGATTCTCATCCTTTCTTACTCATTCTCTAACTCTGAAACCCTGGAAAAGCTACTTAATCTTTGAATTACCACACATATAATCCAGGAGAGTCCAAGAGGTTGTTACCTCTTGGGCTATAGTAAGGATGACATGAGACATGGCACATAAAGCTCTAAATACAGACATGACTCTTAGCAAGCTCATGAAATATTAGTGATCAATATTACCAGCTCCTGCTGGCATTTCACCATTATTGTGTGAACTACTTTTTCTGGAGAGATGTACAGGGGACATCAATTCTCCCCAGGTAGACAAGGTACAGAGAGACCAAAGAAAGGATTCCACCAAGTCTGACTTGACAACCCAATGAGTATATTGGGGCTACTTACAGGAGCATGGATAAGTCATGGACAGCATTTACAGGTAGCTATCCCACCAAAGAATTCCTTCAGTGTCCCTCCCCTCACCAGGCATTTCTCTCCTGTAGAGTGGAGAGAGGCATCTGGAGAACAGGGCCTCATGACCCTTCCCTGCCCTCCACAAGGGAATGCCAACAAGCCCTCTAACATTATAGGCCCAACTCTTAGCTGTGTGGTGATTTAGTTGCCATGACTGTGGGTCAAGGTCTTCTAGAGGTCATAGCCAGTTGTTGGTTGCTTTAAGACTATCCTAGTCACATCCAGCTCAAAGGAATGCTACCATCACCCTCACCAACAGAAAATCATTTCACCTTTTGAGCCTCAACTGGGCACATACAAAGTGAAGGAATTTCAGCATTAGGACCCTGTGGGTCTTGGGTCCTACTCTCCTGCTCACCTCCATTGGGAAGCTGTCTTCAGCCTTGCATGCCCTCTTCTATCAGCTCCCACCCTTGTTGCCTTTGCAGTGCTGGACCAAAAGTGAAGCTAATAGTGGACTCTTTCTGCTTTTCCTTAGACCTTAACATAGCCTTTTTGACTCACAGATCTCTATGTCAAATCAACATTTCTTGAATTTCTCTTGCTCCTAGAGATAAGACAAGCTTGATGGGTTCATATGAAAGTATAAAAGAAGATCCAAGGTAAGTTACAGCTGAGGATAATACACCATAAAGCTCTAGAGAGAGCTTGAGATCAGTCCTCAGGGGATAGTGGACTATCAGTTCACAGGAGGCCCTGGAAAACTGGCAGGAGGAATTCAAAGCAAGAATCTGACAAAGACATCAATTTAAGAATTGGAATGTATATGGAGATCAATCGATCAGTATTGATGATGAGGAGGAGGGTCTACAGTGGAAGATTAGGCTAGATTTAGCAGTGGAGAGGGGCCCACAGATATTTATGAGCTATTTTAGTCACTTATCCCTGAGGCAAAAAGAAGTGGAGTCTTATTTGATTTTTCAAAAGCCTTTGAATGGCAGTTTGAAGCTGGAAACTCTTTAGTTACCAAGCACAGCATGCTCTTGCGAGTGGCACTAATATTATTTTTCACCCTTCTTTTTTGCCTTCCACAGAGCTTCCATGACAGGCAATGGCTTTGGAGAAAACAAAGTGCAGTGTTATGCTCTCTCAAATGGATTGTCCCCTGTTGTCAGGGCTTAAATTGTAAACTGTTCTGGTCATTCAATGTGAGTCCCAGCAAAGAACTTTTGTCACAGAAAGGTCATGCACAGTTATTAGCACAGAGTGACAACTGTACTTCAGAAAACAATTGCCCTCTCCTGTCCCTGCTACCTTCACAGAGGCCTTTGCTGACAATCTTTTCATTTCTATTCCTTGTCAGCAAGATATTTTAACAGCACCTTGACATCCATCTTGGCGCTCTCGGAAGTGCAGGCTGAGGCAATGCTGGTGTTATTTGGGAGAACAAAGGACGAAAAGAACATTTCAATCTCTGGCCAGGCCAATTCAACGCTACTTCAGTGAACATTTCACTTTTTTGGACAGGCTGGGCTAAGACAACTTTAAGCCACAATTATGGAGTTTTAGGGCTGAGAAGAACTCTGCCTACTCCCCAGGAACTGAAAAGAACCCCAGGATTTTCAACTCTATTGCCAGTGTTGTTCTCCATACAGGGTTGGTTCTCCATGATTTGATCTGCCTGAGGCCCAACACCTGAGCCAGCTCTTGGTTCTGGTGACCTCACGTCAGGTCAACCACCGTGCTTTTGTGATTTCTCAACATTGTGCATGCTGGCATTGCTTGATGCTCTCCAGCATCAAGAGGGTTAACTTTGCCTATGCTGAATGGGTTCATTAATGTATTTCTCTTGACTTAGAGCCTACAGCCATACCCCTAAGACATCTGAGATCCTGTCAGATCTCAGAAGCTAACCAGGGTCGGGCCTGATTAGTACTTGGATGGGAGAACACCTGGGAACACCAGCTACTGTAGGCTTGGGAGAAGGACCTGTAACCCATTACCCCAAAACAGTCAGCCATTGAAAACCTTATGAATAGCAGAGAAGCACTGACAATAGTGTTTCATCTGTTGTATATAGGGTCGCTATGAGTCAGATGCCAACTCAACAGCACCTAACAACAACAACTTAACTTGCAAGCCTGGGTCAAAATGAACAAGGCTGATGGGAGGTTTTATTTTCCAAATGATGAGACAAGTGACTAGGTTAACCTTACCTGAAAAATCCAGGGGTAGGAAAAAGACAATAAAGCAAAATCCTGCCAACTTCTATGACAACGATTATGCCTCTTGATGTAGTTCAGCAAAGATTTCAAAAGTAGAGTGACAAACTGTATTGACAATCTGCCTTCTAAGTATATCTGTGTGTGTGTATATGTGCACATTTATATGCACACTTGCATGGGGGCACACTCATGCTTCCAAAGCCTGTCATGACTATGCATGTGGAAGGATGCAGACAGCAAGCAGTATGAGGAAGAATGACACAGGTGCTATTGGGAGCCAGTATTGTTTCGCTTAAGTACTCAGGCAGGCATTTACTATAAATTGCCAGTTGATGGTCTAGATGCTGGTATGAGTCAAAGCCCCTGCTTTTCAGTAGCCTCTGTATTGCTGTTTTCTTAGTGGGCGTTCCATGGACCCTTGTGCTAGGCCAGCCCTAGGCTTGGTAGATTGCATTCGGGAGCTATTTCCCTAGGATGGCAGTGCCTGTGGAAGGCAGAGGCGCTTCTCTGAAGAGCATGTTGATGGAAAGAAGCGGTGACATGTGATAAAATGATGGGGTCCCTGGGGAAATCTCCAGTCTTGGCACTGCTCTGTGATTAGTCTTGTCCTCATCGGGGGATGCAGGTTGTCTTTTTCTACCCTCTTGGAAGGGATAATATATGATTTGGATATTACTCTGCTATTGACATGCTGGCATCTCTGCTTTAACCATTTTTAAAGAAACAAGTAGGAGTTTACAGTGCTGGTGCTCAATAATC
The DNA here is from genome assembly GCA_007922755.1 of Pedetes capensis. NCBI lineage: Eukaryota > Metazoa > Chordata > Mammalia > Rodentia > Pedetidae > Pedetes > Pedetes capensis. The sequence continues at coordinate 27,309 of VMDO01015986.1, forward strand.
CTGGAAGACAGGTGAGGGTGGTTGCATGAATACATATTACATGTTTCCCTGGTCTTCCTTAGGTTATTAAATATACCCCAGGCACAAAGGGTAGGAATGTGTACCCTCTCTGTGCTCCAAAAATAGTTGCTGATGATGTGGATATTCAATAAATGGGGGTCAAGAATTTAAAAATTCTTAAAAATAAATGGGGTCAGGAATTCCAAAATTCCTAAAATACCCCTTTTCATGATTTCCTTCCAAAGGTTAGAACTTTTTAATTATTTTAATTTTTTTCTACAGTTGTACACAGTGATTCAGTGTTAGGAATGTGTTCCTTCTTCCTTCTTCCTCCTCCTCCCCCTCTTCCTTCCCCCAACCTCCTCCTCCTCCTTCTCCTCCTCCTCCTTCTTCTTCTTCTTCTTCTTCCTCTCTCTCTCTCTCTCTCTCTCTCTCTCTCTCTCTCTCTTTTTCTCTCTCTCTCTCTCTTTCTCCTTTTTGAGACAGGATCTAAGTATGTAACCCAAGCTGGCCTCGAACTCTGTGTAGACCAGGCTGACCTCAAACTTATGATCCTATTACCTCAGCCTCTCAATTGCTGGGATTACATGTGGGTGCCACCATACCTGGCTGGAACCATAATTTGGCCTGAGTTTTCTCCAGATCTGTACAATACTAAGTCTTAGAAAATGTTGGTCCAACTCTGATTCATCCATTTGGGTTTAGATAGAGACACTAGAAGCAAAGCAGATAGTTTTTAAACCACTTTTTGGAGATGGCTTTGGTCATTCCCTCTTAACAACGTGGTCCCTCTCTAAATGAGTCTGTCACCACTTCAATTCACTTGATATGAATTAGGTTTTTGTTGTTGCTGCTGCTGTTGTTGCAATTTCCCAAAAAAAAAGGGGAGTGGGAATGGTTAATGAAAAAGCACTAAATTTCTCCAGACTTGTGACTGGGTCAAAAGGAGCAGTATAAGGAAGAATGAAAAATAGAAAATTTGGATCTACAGAAAGATTTTCTTGTTTACATCGTTTTGGTGTGATAGGATCATTTTTAATTTGACTTCTTTAAAAAACAAACTTGTTTATGTTTATGAACTTAAATTCTGATTTTCTGTTTGCTTTTGTTAGGTGGAAATACTGAGACAAAAGATACCTTTCCAGAAGACCCACACAAGACAGAAAACATGCACAAAACCAGCACTATGACCCCATGTGCATGTGGCATAGTTTTTGTGGGGGGGGGGGTTTGATTTGAGGTGTTATAAGCCCATGCTTCAAAGGAAGAAAAAAGGGTTCTCAAATTCCCATTAGGTACCCATTCATGGGACAGATGTGTTCAGAGTAGCTTGGATGGGGAAAGAAATGAGATGTTTGCAGGTGTCCATGTGCATATGATTTGGCTTCCTAGGAGAAAGAGAGAGGACCAGCTTGAGCTGAAGATATGTGTCAAGGCTGATAGCCTGTACAGAAGAGAAGATAGAAAAGTATTTTATACATGTGCATACATATACATGTGTTTCTGTTTCTCTCTCTCTCTCTCTCGCTTTATGGCTGAATTATGCCCCCTACAAATTCATATATTGAAATCCTACTCCCTAGTACAAGAGAATGTATTTGGAAATAGAGCCTTTAAATGGAAATTAAAATTAAATGAAGTCATTAGGGTGAGCCCTAACCCAACATAACTAGTCTCCTTATCAAATGAAGAGATCAGCACACAGACACACACAGCAGGGAGACCAAATGAAGACATGAGGATTCCACTGTCATCTATAAGCCAAGGAGAGAGATCTCAGAAGAAGCAGTTCTGCCAACACTTCAATCTCAGCCTTCTAGCTTCAAGAACCACAAGAGAACAAACTTTCTGCCTAGTGCAGTGCCACACACCTGTAATCACAGCGACTCAGGAGGCAGAGGCACTGATCACAAGTTCGAGACCAGAGGCAGCCTGCATAATGTAGGGAGACCCTGCCTCAAAAGTTAAAAAGTGGGCTGGGGGTGCAGCTCAGTGGTACAGCACTTACAAAACATGTAAGCCCAAAGCCCTGGGTTCAACCCCCAGTACTGCAAAAAAAAAAAAAAAAAACAATAATAGCCGTGCGCGGTGGCACACACCTGTAATCCTAGCGGCTCGGGAGGTGGAGGCAGGAGGATCGCAAGTTTGAGACCAGATGCAGTCTGCGTAACTTAGCGAGACCCTGTCTCAAAAAGTAAAAAAATGGGCCGGGGATGCAGCTCAGTGGTCCAGCACTTGCAGAGCATGCAGGCGCGAGGCCCTGGGTTCAACCCCCAGTACCACAAAAAAAATAATAATAATAATAATAACAACAACAACAACAACAACAATAAATAAAATAAAATAAAATAAAATTTTGGTCATTTAAACCACCTAATCTGTTGCATTTGTTATGGAAGTGCTAGCAAACCAATTCCCATACACACACACACACACACACACACACACACACACACACACACGTCACTTTTTTCTTTATCCTAAACAAAGGTAAATCTGAGTTTAAAGTTTTGCAATTTTGTTTTATATATTTTTATTATGAAAACATTAAACATACAGAAAATATAACAATCATTTAGGTACCTACTCTTTAAAAATTTAACAAATTTTAACTTTTTTTCTACTTTTCTGCTTTTAATTATTTTTAAGGGAAAAAATATATAGGCACAATTTAAACCCCTTTGGCACCTGATATGATTCCTAAACTTGTTCATTCCCTTCTTGAAAATATCTCTACCAGAAAGTTTTATAAAAATGACTCACATATATCTTTGAAATTTCAATGCATTTACATGTTCACAAAATACATATTTATGTATTATAAAATTTTGTATTAATGGCTTCCTACTGTGTGGACAGGCTAGGATTTAGCTCAGTTGGTAGAGCGCTGCACTGCAGTCTCTGAGGTCCCGAGTTCAATTCCCAGCACCCGCAAAAATGGGAGAAGGGCCTGGCAATCCACTCCCAAGGCAATCCCGAAACAGTCAGCCATTGAAAACCCTATGAGGGTCACTACGAGTTGGATACCGACTCAACGGCACCTAACAACAACAACTGTGTGGACAATTCTGTAACCTTCTTTTTAAAAAATTATACCCTAGCTCTTACAATTTATCTGTATTAACACATTTGACTACACTCAAGTCATCTATTGTATAATGTTCTACTGGAGGAGTACATAAAGTTCATTCTTATTTATGGACTTCTATAACATCTTTAATTTGTTGTTATTACAAACAATTCTTTTGTGGTTATTCTTTTTTTATTTTTTATTTTTTTGTGGTACTTGGAGTTGAACCCAGAGCCTCGCACTTGCATGCTCTGCAAGTTCTGGACCACTGCACTGCACCCTCAGCCCATCTTTTTACTTTTTGAGACAGGGTCTCGCTAAGTTACGCAGACTGCCTCTAGTCCCGAACTTGTGATCCTTCTGCCTCCGCCTCCCCAGCCGCTGGTATTATAGGCGTGCACCACTACGCCCGGCTCTTGTGATTATTCTTGAACATATCTACATGTATCTATTTAAGGAGAGTACATTTGTCAAAATACTTTCCAAAGTCATTTAACTAATTTGGCTCTTATTATCACTGTATATGACTTATTCTTCCATGCCAACATCTCATCTTCTCATACTTCTAATTCTGATTATTGTGAAAAATCTCATTTTTAAAATTTGAATTTTTCTAAGGATAGCCTTTTCAATAGATGGTGTTGGGAAACATAGATATCCACTTGCAGAAAAATGAAAACTGACCTGCATCTCTCAATATGCATGAGAGTTAACTCGAAATGGATAAAAGACTTTAACATAAAACCAGAAACTTTAAAATTAGTAGAAGATAGGATAGGCAATATGCTCTAACATATAGGCATGGGAAAGTATTTCCTTAATAGGACTCCAATTGCTCAAGAAATTGCAACAAGAATAGATAAATGGGATTACATGAAATTTAAAAAGCTTCTGTGCAGCAAAGGAAACAATCAATCAACAGAGTCAAGGAAATCCCCACTGAATGGGAAAAAATCTTTGCATCCTATATATCAGACAGAGGTCTTTTACCAGAATTTATAAAGAAGTCAAGAAAAAAATGCCCAAGAAAACAACCCAATACACAAATGGGCAAAGGAATTGGACAGACAGTTCTCAAATGAAGAGGCCCATAAAATCATGAAACACATAAAAACTGCTCAGTATTCCTAGCCATTAGGGAAATGCAAATTAGAACAACTCTGAGATTCCACCTTACACCAGTAAGAATGGCCAAGAGCAATAAAACAAATAACAACAAATGCTGGCGAGGTTGCAGAGAAAAGGGAAACCTCTCACACTGCTGGTGGAGCTATAAATTAGTCCAACCACTTTGGAAATCAATATGGAGCTATCTTAAAAAACTAAAAATAGATCAACCACATGACCCAGCCATAACACTATGGGAATATACCCAAATACAGATGAGTCATATACCACAGAGACACCTGCATCTCCATGTTCAGTGCAGCACTTTTTCACGATAGCAAGGATATGGAATCAACAAAAGTGCCCATCAACAGAAGAATGGATTAAAAATTATTGTACATATACAAAATGAAATCAGCAATCAAAAAAATGAAATAATATCTTTCGTAGCAAAATGGATGGAACTGGAGAAAATTATTTTAAGAGAATGAACACAAGCCCAAAAAGAGAAATACCACATGTTCTCACTCATATGTGGGAGCTGAATCAAATTTAAAAGAAGGAAAAAAATCCTATGCAGAAATCAGAACATAATAAAAAGCTAAAGTCAACTTAGCATAGAAGGGACAATTTAGGGAATGCAAAAGAAGGAGGGAGGAATCTAGCAAAAGGAAAAAATCCTGGGAGGAGAAAGAAGGGAGAGGAGGAACAAGGAGGAGTGAGGAATGAGAGAGAGGGCAACCTCATAGTAAACAGCCCAACTTTAATAGTTTGGGAAATAATTATAATAATACCAATAATACCAAAGAATGGTAATAATACAAATAGGCTAGAAAATTCATGTAATATTACTGACAATGTAAAAAGATAGATCATTACAGAAAACGTTTTGACCTTGAACATAATTGGGATCCAAGGATTTATAGAAAAATACTTCCACAGAAAGACATGCAAGTGGAAGAGAGGCCTTTGGTGGGGGGTGAGATGGGGGAAGAAGTGCACAAGAGGGTAAGGGGGAACTTATCTGTGCAATGTACAATGAAATGCATATATGGAAATGTCACAATGAAATGCATGTCAGAATGAAACACATTAAGTTGTACATTAAAAATTTCCAATAAAAATTTGAATTTTTCTGATTATTAATAAGATTTCTTTTGTTTTCCTTGTTTTTTTACTAGAAGGATGAACCTAGGGGTTCTCACGTAGTTTGAAAATGCTCTGCAACTGAGCTGCACCCCATCCCATTTTTTATTTTGAAACAGGGGCTCACTAAGTTACACAGGCTGCCTCTGGCCTCAAACTGACAATCCTCCTGCCACAGCCTCATGAATCAGTGGAATTACAGACATGCACCACTGAACTCAGCCTAATTTTTCATGTTGTTCCCTTTTTTGCTGACCTCTATATTGTCTATTTTTGCTTTAATGTTTTCAGTTAAGAGCTATTTTCATTTATGTGTTTTTTTAAATTTTGTTGAAGTATAATTTTTTGTGTGTGTGTGCTACTGGGCGTTGAACCAGGGCCTCATGTTTGCATGCTTCACAAGCACTGTATCACTGAACTAGACCCTCAGCACTTTTTTTTTTTTTTTAGGTTTTTTTTTTTTTTAGGTTTTTTGAGACAGGGTCTCATTAAATCATGCACACTGCCTCTGGTCTCAAACTTGTGATCCTGCTGCCTCCACCTCCCTAGTTGCTGGAATTACAGGCATGTGCCACTGTGCCCAGCTCGAAGTATAATTTAAAGATAAAAATTTCATATATTCAATGTACACAACATGATGTTTTGATATATATATACATTGTGACAAAATTACACAACCAAGCTTCTCCATCACCTCACACATTAATTTTGTTGTTGTTTGGTGGAATGGCTAAAGAAACTGTGATGTGTACATATACAGTGGAATTATTTTTCAGCCTTAAAAAAAGAAGGAAACCTTGCTATTTGTGACAATACGGATAAACCTTGCAGATTTTTTGCTACATGGAGTAAGCCAGGTACCAAAAGATGAGCATCACATGATGTCAATTATATGTGGAATCTAGAAAAGTTGAAGTGACACAAACAGCAAGTAGAAGTGTGAATATCAGGAGTTGAGAGATGGGGAAAAGGTTGGAAATGTTGGGGGAAACTTACATAAAATGAATGAATTCTGGAGACCTAATATACAGGATTGTGACTATGATTAATACTACTGTCATATATTTGAAATTTCCCAAGAGAATAGATCTTAAGTGTTTTCTTATTGATTTGTGGGAGTCTTTGCATACTTGCAAGTATCTACTTCCTGTTTGCCTGCAGCCATACCGCTGGGGTATCCCATCCCCTCAGATCTGAGAAGCTAAGCAGGGTCAGGCCTCGTTAGTACTTGGATGGGAGACCACCTGGGAACACCAGGTGCCGTGGGCTTGGGAGAAGGACCCAGCAACCCACTCCCAAGAAATCATCAGCCATTGAAAACCCTATGAATAACAGAGAAGCACTGTTGTATGTAGGGTTTCTCTGAGTCAGACACCAACTCAGTGGCACCTAACAATACATCACAAATACCTCCTGTTTGGTCCCATTCTTTTTCCTTTTTTAATGGAGATTTTTGTTAAACAGAAATTATTAATAAGTCAAATGTATCAATCTTTTTCTTTATTGTTAGGTAGGACCTGTTACAAAATGGCACCTCCCTATAAGGTGGTGCCTTCTTCTACCCACTATCCCCTAGTTCTCAAAAAGCCACCAAAACATGACTTGAAACCTGCCCCAGGCCCAGCAACTTCCTTTTCCCTCTTCTAGCCTATCAGAACCCTTCATGTACCCACTTCCTACCTATCCCTATGTGACATGTCATTCACCCCTTCCACCTCCCACCTAAAGCCCATAAAAGCTTCTCCCCTTCCTCTCCCAGCAGCTTCTCTTTCCTTTGCAAGAGATAACCCTGGCAGCTTCTCCCAATAAATGTCTGTTTGAGTTTATGGAAATCCAGGACAGACATAGTGACAATCCCCCATTCTCTGGGGTTGACTGGCCTCTTGCTTGATCTCCCAGACCCCACTGCTGGATCAAGTAGGCAAGGCCCTCTACCTTTGCCATTTCTGACTGCCGCATCCACATCAGCCAATCCTCTGAGGTGAATCACGTGAGCCCCTCTACTCTGATCCTCCATCTCTCTCCCTCTAGATAAACTCCCAGCACTGAGTCAGATGGATCTTTTGTTCTCATACTCATGGAGCCACAGTCTTAGGGGGATTTCCCCTTGACTCAGCTTCCTACTCCTCTACATTAGAGGTACAGGGAAAAGTGAAGATGCTCATCTTCTTTGTCCCTCTCCTAGGAATCCTCATTCTCCTCACCTCCCTCTTCCAAATTACCATGGAAACCTCTCAGTCCAAACCCCCTCATACTGTGCCTCTGGGATGCCTCCTGGTAAATCTCCGTATCCTTCGACTGGTTCCTGATTTTTGTTGTTGTTGTTAGGTGCTGTCGAGTCTTGTCTGACTCATAGCAACTGACATAAAACCCAAAAAACTAATTTTCTTTTGTAATCAGGCCTGGCCCATTACAGGCTTGATAATGAGTCATAATGGCCAGAAAATGGTTCATTTAAACCCTAATATGCTCCGAGATCTTCAAAACTTTTGTTGGCCAAACGGCAAATGGTCAGAGGTCCCCTACGTTCAGGTCTTTTTCTATCTCCATTCCTGCCTTTCTCTATGCCAGTCTTGCTCTACATCCCAAATCCTTTTCACTCATTTTCCTTCTTCTCCTCCCTCAAGAAAAAAATTCTAATCTAACTTCTGATATGGATGAATTTGATCCCTCAGACCACTCTGCCCCTCTTGCACCTCCTCCTCCTTCTTATAGCCCCACTCATTCTCTCTCTCCCAGTTCCACCACTCCACCCTCCCCCTCCCTTGCCTCAATGCCTACCTCTCCCTCTCCCTCATCTCCCAAAGTTTCCATTCCCATTCCTTCCAGCCCACATACTTCTCCTCTCAACTTGGGAGGTACCCAACTTTACCACCCCCTACCCCCAGTGCCCAACTACAACTTCTCCTTTGGGAGATTGTAGGACCCAAGGGCAACATCCATGTACATTCCTTTCTCCTTTGCCAATCTATCCCAAATTGAAAGATGTTTTGGCCCCTTCTCTTCTGAGCCAGACATTTATATAAAAGAATTTCATGAGTTGGGCATGATGGCACATGCCTATAATCCCAGCAGTTGGGGAGGCAGAGGCAGGGGATTGCAAGTTCAAGACCAGAGGTAGTCTGTGTAATTTAATGAGACCCTCTCTCAAAAAAAAGTAAAAGAAATGGGCTGGGTGTGCAGCTCAGTGGTCCAGCCCTTGCAAAGCATGCAAGCATGAGGCCCTGGATTCAACCCCTAGTACTGCGCAAAAAAGAAAAAAAAAAGGAATTTCATTATGTCACCCAATCCTATGACCTGACTTGGAGAGATATTTCCGCCATTCTCTCACTACCCTATCCCCAGAGGTGAGGCAGAGGGTTTGGAAGGCAGCACAGGTAGCAGCAGACAACTTGCATTCAATAGACCCCCCCCTAGATTGGCAGGCACCCAGGAGGTCTCAGATGTCTAGCCAGACTGGACATATCAGAAAGGGGATCCTGGTTGAGCTCTTAGAGACCACGTGATAGTTTGCCTCATTGAGGGCCTGAAAAATGTTTCTCAGAAAATGGTCAACTATGACAAAATTAGGGTGATAAACCAACACCCAGAGGAGAATCTGGCCCAATTCCTCTCTCACCTAACTGAGGCACTACAAAAATTTACCAAGAGAGACCCTACATCTCAAACTGGTATGATCATTATCAACACTCATTTTATATCTCAGTCAGCTCCTAACACCAGGAAAACACTAAAGAAAATAGAGGAGAGACTAGTCAGACAGACCTCTTGAATGTAGCCTTCAAGGTATTTAGTAATTAAGAAGACCAGGCAAAACAGGATCAATTAAACAGAGACAAACAATAGGCCCCCCCAAAAGCTGGCAAATTACCACTTACTGGCAGCTACCCTACAAGGGGAGCATCCCTCCAACCATGGGGGTCCACTGGGCAAATATTTCTAATGCAGATGCCCAGGACATTGGGCACGAGAATGTCCTAACCCAAGGACTCCTCCTAGCCCCTGACCAAATTGTAAACAACTGGGACACTGGGGGGTTGATTGTCCTCTTTGACAGAACAGTAGGAGGCCAAATCCCCCCCAACCCTACATGCCACAGTCAGAGCCCACTGTGCCACAACTCTTAGAATTGGCTGCTGGGAAAGATTGACAATGCCTAGAATCACCAACAGCCCCCACGGACATCATCAGCAATGGACCCAGGGTAACCATCAGCATCTCAGGTAAGCTTATTTCATTTCTACTTGACACTGGGGCCACATTTTCAGCTTTACTAATGTACAGAGGATCCACTATTGTAGGAGTTACTATTGTAGGAGTTAATGGTTACTATTGTAGGAGTTAATGGAATTCCTACCCAACCAAGAACCACTCTTCCCTTAACATGCTCCTTCCTACAAAGCACATTCTCACATAGCTTCTTAATCATACCAACCTGTCCTACTCCTATTTTAGAGAGAAATATCTTCTCAAAATTCAAGACCTTCATATATTTCCATTCCATCACCATCTGTATGCTGCTGCTTCAGACAGCTTCTGATCCCTCTTCTTCCTTAGCCTGCCTCTCCCCAAGGTCAATCCCATAGTCTGGGATACCTCCTCTCCTTCCATCACCTCCCACCATAATCCATTAAAATCACCCTAAAGGACCCCTCCCAATTTCCCAAGATCCCACAATACCCTATTGCCCTAAAACATCTCTGGGGCCTAAAAACTCTCATATCCAGGCTCCTTACTAAAGGTCTCATTCTCCTTAGCCACTCTCCCTACAATACTCCCATTCTCCTTGTACTCAAACCAAATGAGTCCTACCAAATGGTTCAGGACCTCTGAGCCATCAATGCTGCAGTTGTCCCTACACACCCTGTAGTCCCCAGTCCTTATACCTTACTATCTCATATCCCTTCCTCTTTCTTCTTCTATACTGTTCTTGATCTCAAAGACACCTTCTTCACCCTACCTCTCCATCCCACTTCCCAAAATCTTTTCACATTTACCTGGACAGACCCTGACACCCATCCTTCTCAATAGTACATCTGGGTGGTCACTCTACAGGGCTTTAGAGCTAGCCCTCACATGTTTGGTCAGGCACTGGCCTCCGATCTAGCTCACCTACATCTCCAGCCTTCTTCTTTACTTCAATATGTAGGCGATCTTCTTTGCAGCCCTACCTTACAGCTTTCACAGATACATATTTCTTTCCTCTTAAACTTTTTAACCCAACATGGATACCGCATCTCATGCAACAAAACTCAGCTCTCCCTACCCTCTGTTATCTATCTAGGCATTAAAATTTCATCGCACAAATGGGAGATAACTGTAGATAGAAAACAACACATCTGTAATCTCCCTATACCTACCTCAAAAACAGAAATTCTCTCCTTTCTGGGACTAGAAGGGTACCTTTGCCTATGGATTCCAAATTTCAGTCTTCTGGCAAAACCTCTCTATGAGGCAGCTAAGAGTTCTAAGTTCTTAGAACTGTGAGACCACATGCACCCTATTAAGAGTCCTTTTCTTCAATTCCAATCAGCCATATTATTGGCCCCTGCTCTATCTCTTCCAGACCTACAAAAATCATTTGTCCTTTATGTTACAAGGGGTTGGCCTCCCTGCCCCTGAGCATAGGCAGCAGCCACCTCCCTGACTCTAGAGAACAACAAATTAACTTTTGGACAACCCACACTCATAAAGTCACCCAATCATCTCCAAGACCTTCCCATACACTGCAGCCTTTCAAGTTTATCACCTTCTCGCCTTCAGTCCTTCCATGCCATTTTCCTGGAAATCCCTTCATTCATTCTCCAGTCCTGCCCTCCTTTAAACCCAGCCACTTTACTTCCTCAAGGCTCCCCTACTTCCCTGACTTAGTCATGTACAGAGACTCTGGATGGTATACTCCCATCACTACCTAATGTATCCTCAGATCCCATTCTGGATCCACACTTTGTCTTGTTCATTGATGGTAGTTCTTCTCCCTCCTCAATCCCAGAATGGCACCACACAGGATATGCAATAGTTTCACTTACTGAGACTACGGAAGCCCATCGATACCCCCCTGGTACCACTTCACAAAAGGCAGAGCTTATTGCCCTGACTAGAGCCCTCATCCTAGCACAGAGTAAAAGGGCCAACATATATACACAAACTCAAAATATGCTTACTATATCTTACATTCACACCCAACAACATGGCAAGAACATGGATTTATGTCCACTTAGGGGAACACCCATGATAAATGGACTTCTCATTAAAGACCTCCACCAGGTGGCCACACTCCCAACTATGGTGGGTGTTATCCACTGCAAGGGACACCAACCCACTACCAACCACATAGCCAAAAGAAACCACAAGGGAGACCAAGCTGCCCACCAGGCTGCTCAACAATCCATTCATACACAAATGATAGCCATACCTCCTATTGATCCACAAGAGGATCCACAACCCCTCAAGAGGTTATCAAATATAAAGAAAAGGGAGCAATCCAATCAGGGTCATGGCTAGTTCTAAATGGACACCATATCATTCCTAACTCACAAGTTATATCAGTTCTCACCAATATTCATAATTCTTTACACATAGGAACACAACCTCTTTTCCACCTAATCAGCTTGTCTCTATATCATCCATCTCTCACAAGTCAAATACAACAAGTAACCCATTCTTGCCAGATTTTCTCCATAACTTCCTTCCAAGGCCATCATTTTCCCTCACTCTTCAAGGTAGGGGGCAACTCCCTGGAGAAGACTGGCAAATAGACTTTACCCACATGCCCCCAATTAAAAGAACTAAATAACTCTTAACACATAGACACTTTCTCAGGCTGGATAGAGGCTTTTCCCAGCACCACTGAGGGAGGAGTTACAGTATCCCAAGCTCTCCTCACAGATATAATTCCCCACTTTGGCCTGCCCTGATCCCTTCAGTCTGACAATGGGCCTGCATTCATCTCACAAATTACCCAACAGGTGGTGGAGGCTTAAATATTAAATGGAGGTTCCACATTACTTATCACCCTCAATCATTAGGAAAAGTAGAACAAGCATATGCTCTCATCAAGTCTCACCTATCAAAGCTCTTTCTAGAACTACAAACTCCATGGACCATACTCTTCCCTTTAGCCCTCATGCACCTCTGTGCAGCTCCTCCCAAGCCTCTAAATCTCAGCCCATTCAAACTAATGTATGAGCATCCTTTCATCCTTCAGTAACTACCCACATCCTCCCACCTCCTTGCAGACTATATCCCAACCTTAAATCACATCCACCATTTCCTATGTTCTGTGGCCAATCATCACCTCCTTGCACCATCAGTCTTAGATACCCATCAGTCACCTGTCTCCCTGGGTGACCAAGTATATATTAAAATCCTACATCCCAAGCCTTTGCAGCCCAAATGGGAAGGCCCACTCAGGGTGGTCTTAACAACCCCTACTGCAGTTAAACTCATGGGAAAAAACCCATGGTACCACCTCTTTAAGATAAAAAAGCCTCCTCTCCACTTTCTCCTGAGGTACCCAAACAACTTAACCAACCTCCTCAAAACTCCTCTGCTGACAGGACCAACAAAACTCAAACTTTCCTGCATCCCTGAGGAGGAGAAAGAGATGACTTAATGCCATTTCATGATTGTGCCCCTTGTGTCTTACTCTTTACTCCAGGAAGATCTCCTCTGGTTCCCTTCCCTTCGTGATCTAGTAGACCTTATTTTAACCTGGGTTGATGACTGTTTCTTTCAGAGAATACTTCAAGATTTCATGCCCCCTAGAAACAATTCTCTATACATTTCTCCCTCTCTGCTGCCTCCTCTTCCCTAATGCTCTAAATACCATCCTCCTCCTTTTCTAGATCCCTGGACATGGACTTCTACCTGTCCCATGGTCTCCAGGGCCCACTCAGAATCCTCACTATCCTGTTGGTTGTTGAGCTCTGGAAGGTAGCCCTCAGGGACTGGAAAATTCCTGAAAGATGTCTACTCCTGGTACTGTATTTCTCCTCTGTCTTGGGCTTAACAACTTGGTCTGTATCCACTAATAATTTTTACCATACTATCCCTTTCCTGTCACTGTTTCTCAGTCTCCCATCTCCCTAAGGACTCCAACTCACAATAATTTGTACTTTTAAGGCTATTCATCAGGTTCTCAATTCTACAATTCCTGCTCTCATCCAGGACTGCTGGCTCTGCCTATCACTTTCACCTGAGGGTTATTCTGCTGCCCATCTTCCTCCATTTGTTTGGGCCACCTCCAACATATCTTACCATCCCAAAGTTTGGGGAAGGGATGCCTTCCAGCTGTTATGGCTAAACAGCCTCTATGAATTGAACATGAACAAGAGCAGGCCAACTCCTTCAGCTGTTCTTATGACAAATAAATCCCCACACTTCCCACAAGATTCCAATTACAGGACCCATCACCTTCAAAACCTTCTTATCACATCAGGCACCTCTTTGTATCTCTCATAATCAGCCTGGAAGGACCCTGATAGGACACTTCGCTCCACATTTCTGCAGCTGCACATTGTACATCAGTCCATCCATTGATCAGGCTAATTATTACATTCCCCATACCGGAACACCTATCTTTAAGAGACAGGTATGCTTTTCAGGACCCCCAACATTACTGGAGCCTCCTCAACTGCCTCCACTTCTTAGTTTTGCCTTGGCAGACCACAAACTTGCTGTAAAATTTTTCCTTGGCAAAACTGTGACATCAGCCTCCTGCCATAAAATCCTCTTAACCTTTACACCACCCAATTCCACATTTTGGGCAGATTTAAATGATAAGTTTATACTTATAGAAAACACCACTTCATCCCCCACACAAACCCTCAAGGACCCTTTCAACCACTAACTGGAGCTGCCTTAAGTGGAACTATTTAAGTATGGGAAAGTGAAAATAACAAAGCCTTCTCTTTTCTATCAATAATAATTTCTGCTTAGATAATCAAGGTGTCTTTTTCCTTTGTGGGACAAACATATATCTTTGTCTTCCTATTAATTGAACAGGGATGTGTACCTTAATTTACCTTACTCCAGACATCCAAATAGCTCCTAATAATGAATCATTTTCTGTACCTTTATCAGTATCTATAAGACCCAAATGTTTTGTTGTTGTTCCTTTGTTAATAGGCCTGGGAATTGCTGCCAGTGTGGGGACAGGAATCGGTGGGCTTAAAACATCCATGACATACTACAGATATCTGTCCCAACAATTGGCACACAGTTTACAGTCTATTGCCCAACAACTCAATGTCCTACAAGATCAAATAGATTCATTGGCAGGTGCAGTTCTCCAAAATGCTGGGGATTAGACCCCTTGACTGCTGAAAAAGGAGGCCTCTGCATAGTCTTAGCAGAAAAATGCTGTGTCTATACAAAAAAGTCAGGAATAGGCTGAGGCAGAGCAAAAAAAATCATAGTAAAGGCCTCAGACATTCACCAACAGCTATCAGATTCTTGGGGTTCCTGGTTTGCACAGGTGCCTTGGGTGTCTTGGCTTTTAACCCTAATTGGACCCTTAGTCATGCTCTTATTAGTGTTAGCCTTTGGGCCTTGTCTGTTTTGCTGTTTTCAAAATTTTCTACAGGAATGCGTGTGCACCTCACCAACCAGACAGTCACCCAAAGTCTTCATGGCAGGATATCAACCACTCCACAGAGACATAACCTTCCCCCATACTAAGATGTCCTGCCTTCATCCACCCCCTCTCAGCCCACTCATCCATAAATGATGTCCTTTTTCAGCTGAAACAAGTTGCAAAAATGATGACCTCTGCCCAATCAACCTAAAATAAAACCACTAGAATGTTAGGCAGGACTTGTTACAAAATGGCACCTCCCTATAAGATGGTGCCTTCTTATACTGACTATCCACCAGTTCTCAAAAAGCCCACCAAAAAGCCCACCAAAACTTGACTTAAAACCTGCCCTGGGCAGAACAACTGATGACTACTTCTTTTTCTCTCTTCCAGCCTATCAGAACCCTTCATTCACCCACTTCCAACCTATCCCTATGTAACATGTCAATCACCCCTTCCCCTCTCCCACCTAGAGTACATAAAAGCCTCAGCCCACCTTCTTCCAGTGGTTTTTCTCTCCTTTGCTAGAGACAGCCTTGGCAGCTTCTCCCAATAAAGATCTGTTTGAGTTTATAGGTTTTCGGCTTCTTACCTGACATTTATGATTTGTGATTTCTGTGTCTTATTTGGTATATCCTTCCTGATTATAATCTCATAAAGATATTATTTTATATTTTTGCAAAGAAGTTTTAAAGTTTAGATTTTTATACTTTTCATCTTCAGAAAAAAAAAAAGAGTGTGAGGTAAGAATCTAATTCCAGTTCCCTCAATCTCCTTTAGTGGTAGAGTCCTTTCCCCACCAGTTTGTATTGGCATACTTGTAGATACAAGCTCCTCTTTATGTATGGATATATTACTAGGTACTCTGACTTGTGAATTTTCCTTCTGTACACCAATACTACAGTGTATTCACAATGATCATTTGACAGGTAATTACTCTTCCTTATTTTATTTTAAAAATTGGCTTTGTTATTTCTGGTTGGTTTTATTTTTTCATATGAATTTTAGAACAGTCTTAAGTTCCATAAAGATCATTGCTGTGATTTTGCATTATTTCAGATAGGTTACAGATGAAAGAATGAAGGCCACTCACACAATGTAAATTCCACATTTGTTTACATAGACCTACAGAAATTTAATTGAAGTCAGGTGGCTATCAGAACATGTGATTATCACAAACCCAGTGGCTCTGAGAAAATATGCAGTTGTGGGTGCTACTAAGTCTGAAAAATGTTAAATTCTTGCTGCATTACCATTCTTTTATACTTGAATATGTTGTTATATGCCATGAATACTCAATTCTTCCAGCCAGGGGAATATTTGTAGACATTGGTCTGTCTTGGCATTTGAAAGCAGATTGCCAGCAAATGTCCTAGATCATTGTATTTGCTATCTACTTTCCACAATTAATAGAAGTTGTTTAGCCTTACAAATTTTGATGGAAATTCCACATAGTTTATAAATAAATTTAGAGAAAATGAAAATTTTAGAGATATTTAAACATTTTACCAATAACATGTTGTATCTCTCTACCTTTTATATATTTATTATATCTATCATTAAATTTCATTTATTTTGTCCACTTTGCTTTAAAATCTTCCTTGATGTTAGAAATTATATTTTTAAAAGTACATTTTTAGTTGATTACTGCTAGCACATAGAAATGCACAGTTTTTATGCTTATCTTCTATCAATCTTACTATGTCTGATACTTTGAAACTCCTCTTGTATTTTTTTAACTTAGAAATAATATTCTTGCAAGAAGTTTGTCCCTTTTTTTCATACATATACTTTTTCTTCTCATTGCATCATTAGTCATTTCAATAAAATATGAAATAGAACAAATGATAGAAGAGATACTCAAGTTGTATCTAGCTTTGAAGTTTTAAAGGTTTAGCTGAGTTGGTAGAGTGCTGCTCTGCCCTCCCTGAGGCCCGTGGTTCAATCTCCAGCACCACATGAATTGGGAGAAGGACTTGGCAGCCAACTCTCAGAACAATCCTGAAACAAAAATCCATTGAAAACCCTGTGAATAGCAGAGAAACACTGACATAGTGCTAGGCATGACACAGTATTGGGGAATGTTTCATTCTGTTGTGTATAGGGTCATGATGAGTCAGACCCAACTTGACAGCACCAAACAAAAACAACAAACTTTTGCCTCATCATGCTATTTTCAATAGGTTTTAAAGAATAGTATTTTATCAGATTAAGGAAGGCTTGATTCCTTCATTTGGCATGTGGTAACACCTTTTCCTTTTATAAGTACTATATTTCAGCAAATTCCTTTCCCAAGCTCATTTAAATGATCATATTGCTTTCCCCTTACTCTTTTAATCTCATGGCTAATGTAGATAGATTTTCTCATACTGAATCACTCTTTCTTGTTTTAATATACATATAGAATAAAGATATGATTCTAAATATTTAATACCTACACATATTTATGTTGTCATTGTTGTTGTTATTGTTGTTAGATGGCATTGAGTCAAGTCTGACTCATAGGGTTTCCACTGGCTGATTGTTTTGGGATTGTTTCTGGAATGAATTGCTACATCCTTCTCCTGTTAACATATTTATAGGTATTATTTAATACATATATCAAAATCCATATTAAATATCTGATATTTAAATATATAATACTTTATTTAATATATTCAAGGGAAAGATGATGGAATACACTTTTTAACAATAAACTATTCTTGCATAGTTTTGCTAAGTAAATAAGCACAGAAACTATATACATCTATAATATAGATTTTCTACATAAATATCTGCATATTACTAAATTTAATATAAACACTATATGTTGTTGTTAGGTGACATGGAGTCGGTATCCAACTCATAGTGACCCTCTGTACAACAGAGGAAACACTATTGTCAGTGCTTCTATGCTGTTCATAAGGTTTTCAATGGCAGACTGATTTTTGGGAGGGGGCTTCCAGGTCCTTCTCCCAAGCCTCCAGCACCTGGTGTTCCCAGGCAGTCTCCCATCCAAGTACTAATGAGGCCTGACCCTGCTGAGCTTCCGAGATCTGACAGAATGCCACAGGGCTATGGCTACAGGCTTAAACACAATATAGTACATGTATTTAATATAATACTGACCTATAATTAATAATATCATACATAAGATTCTTTCATCTATGATTTCAGTGAATGGACCTGTTATAATATTTTCTTATCCTTATCTGAATATATTATGAAAGTTATACTAAATAAAGATATTGAACCAGATAGTTATCCATCTTCTAGTCTCTAAAACAATTTGTAATATGTAGATTTCTTAAAGGTTAACAAACTCTCCTATAAAATTTCTTCTATTGTTTGAGGAATAGAGACTTTAAAATTTGATTTTTTAATAGTTACTCTTTACATGATCTTTTAGTTCTCTTAAGACAATTATAGAGAGAATTCTCTAGACAGTCATCAATTTTATATACTTTTCAACTTTATTTTCATATCTATGCATAAAATTTAAATAATTTTTACAACTTGAGGGTCTATATTTCAGCTTGCCTTTTCATTATTAACATTGTGCATTTTATTTTGCCTTCCTGATCTATGTAGCCTAACATACAAATCTATTTTTTTAGAAGAGCTTTTCAGTTTCTTGTGTTTATTGCTGCTCCTTTTTTTCCTTGCTTCTAACTTTATTCTGTGCTTCATTACACTTCCTCTGATGTATACGTGTATTTGTCTTTCCTTACATATTTGTAGGGTTAACTATTATTTTCAGTTTTTTTTATTTTAAAATATATTTGTAAAGATAAATTGGACATAAATACTTCTGAATAATATATTAGATGCATCTCACAAACTTTTACTATCTTCCCATCAGAAACCACTGTGATTCAGTTCTAAATATGTCATAAATGTCACTGAGGTTCCTTCTCTATTGCAACTGTTAAGGACATTAATGTCTATTTCCAAACTTGTTTGTTCTTTACTATCTTCTATTAATTTATAATTTTATTTCACTGTGGCTAGTAAAGTTAATCCACATAATATTAATAATTTTAAATGTGTTGAGTTTTTCTTTTCTTTTCTTGCTTTGAGACATGGTATCATGCTATGCAGCACAAGCTGACCTGGAACTCACCATCCTCATGCCTTAGCCTCCAGAGTGCTGGGATTACAGGTATATGCCATCATTCCAGGCTGAATTTTTCTTTTTGTGTTAGGAATTCTGTTAGACCAAACTGAGAGTCTGAGAAGAGCTAGGTAGCTAGATAAGTTAATGGACAGTGGAAACACAATCATTCATTTCCACATTCAGAAGACAGATAAATAAAATAATTTCACAATTGTATTTCCCTTCCTAAAATGTTAACAACAAATAAACTCAAGCATTAGTTTTCAATAATTTCAGGCTAATGTCATAAAAATGTTCTAAAAAATCAAATATGACAATGTGGAGAAAAGGTAAACTAGAGAAATATTACTGAAAGAAAACTAGTATAGCTTTGCCAATATCAACAACATAAAGTTTACCATAAGAACTGTGAATATAAATATAAGGTACCATAAATAAAAGCAACAATTCATCAAGAAAATGTAAAATTAGGAAATCATAGGTATTCAATTACAACATCCACATGCAATTGTAGAAGATTTTACATAATTTTCTCAGAAATAAAGGTTATTATTTTTAAAGAAGAAAAGATTTAAAGTACCATGAACATTTTCTTATGGCACTTAAATCTCTAATTTCATTTTAATACCTTTGTAGATTTTTCTTTAATAGACGTATGATAAAAGGAAATGACAAAGCTGTTGAATACTTAGCATATTTCCAATGTTTTGCTTTCGCAAGTAAGACTGCAATATATATACATTTATATAGTGCTAGTTTATTTTAAATAAAAATTAGTTATTTCCTATAGATTACTGCAAGTTTAAGATTCTGTTTGGTATCATTTTTCTTAGTCTAAAGCACATTCATATAGTACAGATATGTTATTGAAAGATTCTTTCAGGTTTTGTTTATCCAACAATGTTATCCTCATACTTGAAAGATGTTTTTGCTGGATAAATATTTCTGGTTAAGGATGCTATTGTCTTCTGGTGTTTATTGAAATTAAGATTATTCTTCTTAATATACAGTATGTTTTTCATTTGGCTACTATCAACATTTTCTTTTAAAAACCTTGGGGTTTGGCCAGCTTACTGGCTGTATATCTTTTCACCATATCTTTTCAATTTATATGCTCAGCAAATAATCTGAGAAGCTGGACTTTATGAGGAGGAACACGGCAAAAGGATTGGAGGAAGACTCATTAACAACCCGCGTTATTCAGGTGACACAACTCTGCTTGCTGAAAGTGAAGAGGATTTAAAACATTTACTGATGAAGATCAAAGATCATAGCCTTCACTATGGATTGCGACTGAATATCAACAAAACAAAAATCCTTACAACTGGGCCAGTATGCAACTTCACAATAAATTGAGAAAAGATTGAAGTTGTCTAAGATTTTGCTTTGCTTGCCTCTATAATCAACACCCACGGAAGCACCAGTTAAGAAATCAAAAGACGCATTGCTCTGGGAAAAGCTGTGGCAAAAGATCTCTTTGTTGTTGTTGTTGTTGTTAGGTGCTGTCGAGTCAAGTCTGACTCATAGCGACCCTATGTACAGCAGATCGAAACACCTGACGATTCTGTGCCAGGCAAACGATCTTATTTATGTTTAAGCCCATTGTTGCAGACACTGTGCCAATACATCTGGTGGAAGGTTTTCCTCTTTTGCGTTGACCTGCCACTCTCCCGAATGTGATGTCTTTCTCTATGGATTGATCTCTCCTGACCACATGTCTGAAATATGTAAGATGCAGTCTGACCATTCTGGCTTCCAAGGAGCACTCCAGTTGCACTTCTTCTAGGACAGATTTGCTGGTTCTTTTGGCAGTCCATGGTATATTCAATAGATGTCTCCAGCACCACAATTCAAAAGCATCAATTCTTTTTCTGTCTCTCTCCTTCAGTGTCCAGCTTTCACAACCATATGATACAACTGAAAATACCATGGCATGAGTCAGACGCACCTTCGTCTTCAGTGTGATATCTTTGCTTTTCAATACGCTTGTTGTTGTTAGGTGCCATTGAGTCAGTTTCCAACTCATAGTGACCCTCATAGGGTTTTCAATGGCTGAATGTTTCAGGATTGCCTTGGGAGTGGATTGCCAGGTCCTTCTCCCATTTTTGCGGTGCTGGGAATTGAACTCGGGACCTCAGAGACTGCAGCGCAGCGCTCTACAACTGAGCTAAATCCTAGCCTAGTTTCAATACGCTAAAGAGATCTTTTGCCATAGCTTTTCCTAGAGCAATGCATCTATTGATTTCTTGACTGCTGCTTCCACGGGTGTTGATTATAGAGCCAAGCAAAGAAAAATCTTGGACAACCTCAATCTGACCCAGTCGTCAGGATTTTTGTATTCGAACCACTGCCTCTTGGTTCATGTACAGATTTCTCATGAGCACAATTAGGTGATCTGGTATTCCCATTTTCTGAAGTGTTATTGATAGCTTGTTATGATGCGCACAATCAAATGCTTTTGCATAGTCAATAAAACATAGATAGATATCTTTCTGATATTCTCTGCTTTCAGCTAATATCCACCTGACATCAGCAATGATGTCCCTGGTTCCCTGCCCTCTTCTGAATCCTGCTTGATTTTCTGGTAATTCCCTGTTTATATACTGCTGCAGTCGCTTCTCAATGATCTTTAGTAGGATTTTGCTGGTGTGTGATATTAATGATATTTTCTGATAGTTTGCACATTCAGTTGGATCCCCTTTTTTGGGAATAGGCACAAATATAAATCTCGTCCAGTCAGTTGGCCAAGTAGCTGTTTTCCAAATCTGTTGGCATAAACATGTTAACACCTCCAGTGCTGCATCTGTTTGTGGAAACATCTCTATTGGTATCCCATCAATTCCTGGAGCTTTGTGTTTCGCCAGTTCTTTCAAGGCAGCTTCCACTTCGTCCTTCAACACCATTGGTTCCTCTTCATATGCAACCTCTTGGAATGGTTGGTCATCTACCAATTCTTTCTTGTATAATGACTCTGTGTATTCTTCCCATCTTCTTTTGATGTTTCCTGCATC
>VMDO01015987.1:0-49327 GCA_007922755.1 Pedetes capensis
CATCTAGCAAGCCACGAAGAGCCTCCCAACTCCTCCCATCCTTGGGAAGGAGGGGGGTAAAGAAGGCGAGCCGCGAGAGTCAAGACCATCGGACCTCAACTGAACACCAGCGGCTGTGGCTGTGCCTTTAAGGCTGAGCTGTACCAGCACTTAGCCTGCAGCATTCCATGCTGCAGGCCTAGAGCCAGCACTTAAAGGGGTAGAGCCTTGCTCTATAGGGGCTGCTTGCTCCTTGCTCTCCATAAGGGGAGCACCCCAATAAACCTTCCCTGTCCTCCTCCAACCATCTGAAGGTCTCCGGAGGTCCTTCTTTCCTGACATCGGCCACGTTGGTATATTGAGGGTTTGGCCCTAACTTTAGCCGGGTTAGAGCTAAACCCTGACATTAAACCAAATACATCCTCAACTAAAGTAGGAGGTTAATTCCACTTAAACAGTCTCTTAAAAAGAACATTATATTCTCATATATTACTGTATTATCACAATCTCTTTCTTTCTTTCTTTCTTTTTTTCTTTTTCTTTCTCTCTTTCTTTTCTTTCTTTCCTTTCTTTCTAACTCTTCTGTGATAGCCAAGGATTGAACCCAGAGTCTTACACATGTCAGCCAAGTGCTGTACCATTGAGCTGTATAGTACAATGTATAGTACCAATTCCCTTTTATCCATAGCCACCTCTCATGAAACTTTTAGAAAGATATCTCAATGCTAATATTATCAATGTCTAGTAACTGCATGCCTCCAAAGCCAATACTTTTCTCTGGAATTTACTATGTAACTGTGCAGAAATAGGAAATGTCAAAACTTTTACAGTGTGACAAGGAAAATGTCTATATTGCATACTATTAAGAAAGCAACTTTTGGGCTGGGGATGTAGCTCAGTGGCAGAGTGCTTGTTTAGCATTCACAATACCCAGCAAGCAAAAAAAAAAAGAAAAAGAAAAAGAAGAAGAGGGAGGAAGAGGAGGAGGAGGAGGAAGTGGAGGAGGAGGAAAAGGAAAGGAAGTCCTCAAAACAAAAACAATTTAAAAAGAAAAAAAGAAAATCACATACTGGAAAATATGTATAGTATAATACTATAAATTTATGCTATTTTAAAAACTCTTGGTTGTAAAACTGTGGGGGCCCAAGAGGCTGGATACATATGTGTTGAATTTAACAAGGATTATCTTTAGGTGGATAAGATTTTATATATATATATATATATATATATATATATATTTTTTTTTTTTTTTTTTTTTTCTGTACTGGGGGGTTGAACCTAGGGCCTCATGCATGCTTGGCAAGCACTCTACCACTGAGCTGCAACACCAACCCATTTTTTTTACTTTTTATTTTGAGACAGGGTCTCACTAAATTACACAGGCTACCCCTGGCCTTACACTTGCCATCGTCCTGTGTCTGCCTCCTCAGTCTCTGGGATTATAGGCATGTGCCACCATGCCCAGCTAAGATTATAGATTTTTAAAAGGTACTTTTGTTCATCTGTATTTTCTATTTTTATCTTTTAAGCAAATATAAATTATCTGAAATTTAAAATTTTAAATATACATATATATTGAATCCCAGATGATCATTTTTCAAAAACATAATTATTATGCTTCTTCCTACCTAAGAAAATTAAAATTTTTACCAAAGTTAAAGAAAAGCTTTTTTAAATTCTCCAGTATCACTATTGTCCTTCATGAGTGATCTGTCCAGCTACCTACCCTGTATCCAAATTGTATAAAAGTTAGTTTTAAATTGCTTGATATTTAAAATCCTGAAAGAAGTATCTCCAAGTATTGTCAATTTATTGTATTAAACGTGTGACTCTCTTGTTTCATAAAATTCAACATGGTATCAACTCTTTTATTTCAATTTTGAAAAATACAGAGTTTGGATCTATTCACAAAGATTATAGAACTAAAGTTTCAAAAAAAAAAAGACAAGAGGAAAGGAAAAAAAATTCCTGCTTCCTTAAAACAGCTTAATTCATTTGTCTGGGAAGTTGTTTACCCAATACGTGATTTCTTGTCTGGTTCACTCATTTTTCTGTTTTTGGAATCAATGGAACCCTTTATTGTATACCACATAATTACAACCATTTCTAGTTAGCCAACACATATTATTTGGCTAAGGGAAAATAGACAGTTTGAGTTTTGTGTCATAAATATAACAAGGTTTCTGGTTACATTTAAGAGATTTTATCCAGAATATTCAGATTTCATTTTCTTAGGATTGGCACTGTTGCTAATCATTAAGCCTAGAGTTATAAAATTTGGGACATCATCATCTACCTTTAAATTTTATTTTCTGTTTGCCTTTTGGTGCTAAAATATAGATATTCACAAGTATGTTCCTACTTTAAGACAACTGACACATGAAAATTAAAATTTCTAAGAAGTAGGTCGGGGATGTAGGTCAGGGTTTATAGAATATGTGAGGCCCTGGGTTCAATTCCCAGTACTGCAAATAAATAAAAACAATAAATATTTTAAGTGTGCAAGAAATAAATTGGAGGGGGAGTGTTATTCTAATTCAAAAGAGATATCTACATACCATGAGCTACTTCACAGAGACCTAAGAAAGGAATAGGTGTTGGCAGGCTGCAAAATAGAAAAGGGAAGAAACATAAACCTAAGTATTAAATGTTTCAAGTAAAAATAAAAGTAGCTAAAATTATGAGTCTATGAAAAAGCAAAGTAACATGTATTTCATTTGTAAATAAATTTGTCTATAGCACAATGTTTTCTTTTTTGATTATAGTTGTTTTCATTATTTTTAATTTTAAAAAAGTTATTAGTAATTTTTAAAATTAGTGTTCAACTTAATGGGTTTTGTTATGACATTGCTATGCATGCATGCCATCATAATTATAGCACAATCTTTAGGAACATATGTTATTGTTGTTAGGTGCCATCAAGTCAGCGTCCAACTCACAGCAACCCTATGTACAACAGGTGAAACATTATTGTCAGTGCTTCTCTGCTATTCATAGGGCTTTCAATGGCTGATTGTTTTTTGGGAGTGGGTTGCCAGGTCCTTCTCCCAAGCCTACAGCACCTGGTGTTCCCATGTGGTCTCCTATCTAAGTACTAACCAGGCCTGACCCTTCTTAGCTTCCAAGATCTGCTGGGATAGGATGCCACAGTGCTATAACTGCAGGCAGGAACATAGGTTTGGAAATTAACATTCATCCACAGCATAAATTTGTCCTTCATTTTTTATGACATCAAACAAGAAGTGTCTGCTATGCTTCAAGACACTTTGCAAAACTGTCAGTAATGATAAACGTGGAGCTATGGTTTTATTGTTAGGTGCTGTCAAGTCAGGTCCCAATCAAAGTGACCCTATGTACAACAGAATTAAACACTACCACAACACTGTGCCATGCACATGATCTTTTTATATTTGAACCCATTGTTTGCAACCACTGTGTTTCTTTTCATTTTGAGTCATGCCACATCAAAAAAAGGTGGTCTCAAGGGCTTTATTCCATTCTGTCATTAAGGTAGACTCTACTTTGAGGAGATAATTCTTCCCCAGTCATCTTTTGAATGCTTTCCAGCCTGGGTTGGGGAGGGTCATTTTTGGCACTATATTTGACAGTGCTTTTCTGCTATTCATAGGGTTTTCAATGGCTAATGGTTTCAGGAATGGCCTGCCAGGCCCTTCTCCCTATTCTTAGTCTGGAAGCTCAGCTGAAACCTGTCCACTATGGGTGGCCCTGCTGGTATCTAAAATACTGGTGGCACAGCTCGCATCATTACAGCAACACACAAGTCCCCACAACGTGACAAGCTCACAGATTTGTGGGTAAGAGCTATGGTTCAGCCAGTCTTAAAATGAAAACTCAGGAATGTATTAGCATCATACAAAAGAAATGTATAAAGCCATTTGAAATTGTTGGTGGTATCAGGGATTTCCACATTCCATGGTTCTTAGACAAGGCTAACAGGGGGGGTGGTGAGGACTTGAAGGGCCCAGTTGGGTCTACTGGGAGCCACCAGAGTCTTGTTTCTACATGAGTCATCTTTTGTTTTCCCAGAGACATATCGAGTGTCAGAAGAGTATCTCCAAATGTGCAGTCTAGCATGGAATTTTTACTATGCATATTTAATAGCTCATACTCAGAAACTGTCTGATTTCCAAATGGCCCAATGTATCTGTGATTTGACAGAGAGAATTTTTACCAACTGCAAAGAAAAACTTGATGTATTCCTTGAAATCACTGAACTAAGGGGGTGGGGATCTATTGAATTTGAAATGAGATTTTAAAAAACTGAGTAATCACTAAAATGGCGAGTCTTGTTTTTTAATTAAATGATATTTGCATTAGCTTAAGGTGGTTTTAAGTATAATTAACAGAAAACAATTATTGATAGATTATAATGTCCACTCTTCTACATGCTTTTATTGTTTATTATTCATTTAATGCTCCCACTTTTTTTTTTTTTTTTTTTTTGAAAGGGTGTCTCATTATATAGCCCAGGCTGGCTTAGACTTTTGTAAACCTTTTGCCTTAGCCTCTGTAGTGCTGGGACTATAGGCATGTGCCACCACACCCAGCTTTTACAACAACCTTTTATCATGACCCCACTTACAAATGAAATCTGAGACCCAGAAAGGGGAAGCATTTTAAATAAGAACACACAGCTAGCAAGCATCAAAGCTGAACCAATGTGGCCTCAATTATTAGTTCGAATGTTCTGTTTTTCCAGTCCACGGATGCTTTAAAGGTTAACTATTTTTTTGTAGTTGATTCAGGATTTTTCTGGAACTTCAACACACTCTATCTGCCAGTTTTCCAATTGATGAGTTTCCATATATAGGCCTTATCATAGTGTACCTCTCACATGGTTTGAAAAGTTGACTTTTCTAAGCAAGTACAAAAGTAGCTATTTTCAGAATTTATTTGACAAGAATTTTTTTCCATAAACTAATTTTTAAGCACATTATGGGACTCTCAAAATTGAATAAAACTAGTAAAGTTCAAATCAATTTGGGTAATATGAAGTTAGAAGTATGCATAATAGAGAATTGTTTTGCTTTTCCTCTTTGTGCACCTCAAAAACATCTGAAAAGATTTAACCTTCTCAAAAAAAAATGTTCACCTTTGGGTTGAAACCAAGCAGAAATAGCTTCAGTTCCAAAGGAAGCATTCTTTTTAAAAAATTCTGAGTGAATTAAGACAAGGCAATTGCCTGGAATTTGGTTGCAATACGAAGCTATGTTTTGTGCTGACACGTGCTATGGTATTGACTTCCTGCTCAGTCAGCACTGTAATTATTATTCTATAATATAAATATTTGGTTGTCCAGGCTCTAAATCCTGAAGCCACTTCAGAATCTTTAATGGACTTCATCCTCTTTAAAGAAGAACGTAGATTCCCTTTTCCTTTCCATGCATGATTTAATGGGTGGTAGAGAAAAGATATTGGAATATTTCCCAATCTGCCAGCCTAGGCTCATATTTAGTGGGACTTTAATTGTATCTTCCATAAAAAGCAATTGGTGCCCTGTCAATAATAAATGCCATATTTCCTCTGTTTTAAAACTCTACCAGTTATTAATAGCTTTTGGCTGGGGGAGGAGAAGGAAAGAAGAAATTCCACCACCTTTAAACATTAAATGAACACACTGATTGTCAAATGATTATCAGATACCTTCCATTGTGAAAATGTATCTTTTTGAAGGAATTTGAGTATTCGTTGAATTGAATTAAATTAAAGTAAAAACCCTCCAAAGAAGAATTAGAAGTGGAAGATACAAAGCCCTACTTTTTTCACTTGCTGTTGTTGTTGTTAGGTGCCCTCAAGTTGGTGTCTGACTCATAGTGACCCTATGTACAACATGAAAAACACTACTGTCAGTGCTTCTCTGCTATTGATAGGGTTTTCAATGGCTGATTGTTTTTTGGGAGTGGGTTGCTGGGTCCTTCTCCCAAGCCTACAGCACCTGGTGTTCCAATGTGATCTCCCATTTAAGTACTAACCAGGCCCGCCCCTGCTTAGCTTCCGAGATCTGACAGGATCTGATGCCACAGTAGTATGGCTACAGGCTTTTTCCACTTAAGTTATATCAAAAAAGACAACCATTCTGTCACATCTATTTGTAAGAGAATCTGCCACCACCCACAGCCCTTCCTACATTCTTAATTGCAATTGATTGGGTGGTTGTGGACATTTGACACAATCAAGGCCAGATTTTTCTGTCCTGGGAAACTGGGACACTGAAAGACTGGCTCAGTTAGCTGGGAAAGCTGGGTTGCAAGGCACTGAAGTCTGGATCTGTGTCAAGCTCATGGCCAAAGTCATTATGCATAAGTCAAAGTTATAGAAGTCCAGGGATAGCCAATGTGCAGAGAGAAGCAAGAGAATGTAGATAAAGCAGCCTCCTCAGAGGTAGAATAGCCCCAGTCCCCAGCTTTGCACTTTATTGCCTTTTTGACTCAGCTGTGCTTAATTTGTTTTCCAGTTTTAGCCCTAAAGAAAAAAATCAATCTCTTTTTCTAAAACAAGTGGAAAATAAAGAAAAGAAAAACAGTCCCATTTTCCATTCTCAGGTCATTATTTGTTGCCTTCTTGGTAGCCACAATGTAATGTTCATGCACACAGGTAGTATCTGCTACAATATGACAAAGCAAGTCCCAAATGACTCACCCAAAGTTTACCACCTACACCAGAGTGAATTCCTAAGCCACTTTTTCTTTACCACCTAACAAAATGAAATCTGCTCCAAATCTAGTTTTCTGCACACTTCAAACCAAAAGCTGTATCCACTTGGAGGTAAGCGTTGTCTGTTCTCAAGCTTTGTTGCCACAGCTTTTTGGTACCTATTCTTACACAAATAATGTTATTAATGGTGGTAGAATTTCAAAAATTAAGCCACAGAAGCCTGGTTTACCTATCATGAATCTGGAGCCTACTTTGTTTATTAAGAAAATACTATAATACAATACTATAGTAATGGTATTATTAAACAAAACAGTGAACTGAATAAGAACTCCTTTTCTGTATTTCAAATATTTGTTTTGAGAAGGAACAGGTTTTATTAGGTTTTGTGCTGATATTTTCAAAGGCTTTAAAAAAGTTTCAGGAAACCAGCTTTTCTAGTTATGCCTAATCGTTACATCTCAAAATTTAACACCTTTAAAACACAAAAGCCCAGCCACAGACCAGTAGTCCTGAAACTGTTATCAGTGGTTGCTTTTTTGGGGTGAAGTTATATTAGACTCTGTCTTTCTCAGTCATATATTTTTATATTGCTCCAACTTTTAAAGGCAGCATGTATTACTTTCAGAAATACAATAAAAGGAATAAAAATACAAAAATCTTTTCAACTTTCTTTTCCTAGGTACTATTGTATTACCACAGTCTCCTGGACTTACTACTTAGGATCAAAGTCATTGTTTTGATTCACGAATAGAAGAGTGCACTTTCTTGTGTTAGGTTGGACACGTGGAGCCAAAGAGGATTTGAAATGTGAAATAGTTGTCTGAAGAAGAAACATCTGAGTTGCAGCTTGGCTGGGGCATCAGCACCAGAATAAAGGAAGGAGGTGGCAGTAAAGAATATTCCTTAGCCTTCAAAGACTAGGGATGAAACAGAAGAGGTAAATGAGAGTAGCCTTCAGGAAGACACAAGGTAGAAACTGTGTACCAATGTACTGTCACAAGAATGGGCATTTACAACAAGAGGAAAAGCCTCTCTAGCCAATAAGATCACCATTAATTAAGATGCAAGGGGAGAAAAAAGTGGATGAGAAGATCCTCTCTGACCTCCCCACCAATTTACCCAACCAAATGACATCGCTTGTCTTCCCTCATATAAGAAGGGTCATTGTACTCTGGGGCTGCGGTTTACCTCAGCTGGTACAGTGCTGCTGTGTGCGTTCTGAGGTCCTGGGTTCGATGCCCAGCCCTGCAAAATTAGGAGAAGGACTTGGTAATCCACTCCCAAAGCAACCATGAAAACAATCAGCCATGGAAAATCCTATGAATACCAGAGCAGCACTGATACAGTGCTGGGCTTGCACAGGGTCAGGGAGTGTTTTGTTCTGTTGTACCTAGGATCAGTATGAGTCAGATTCAACTTGATGGCTCCTAACAACAACATTCAACTCTGCAAAAATAAATTGAAGAATGCCAACACTCTTGAGACTAACAACCTAAATTCACACAGATATCAGTAATGAACTAATATTAAAAGATTTCTAAATATAAATTTCCTGTAAGGGTGAAAGAATTGTAATTTGGTGATTGGTGAAGGGGAGAGATTCTGTTACAAGAAAATAATAAAAGTAACTAATGTTTGTTGAATATTTGCTATGAATCTGACACTAAAATGTAGAAAGACTTTGCATGCATCATCACATTTAATCTTCTCCACATGCCCATGTGTGATGAGCAAACTGTGATTTGAGACTCCCAATGTCACATGGTTAAAATTGAAACATGGAGACCCAAACAAGAAAATCTGTGGAGAGAGATCTTGATGGCACTATTCAGTGATGTCCCAATTTGACCTTAGAGTGGTCAGGATATCATTTAGTAGAGGTAGGGAACATTGTAAGGAAGGACATTAAAATATCATTTGTAGTAAGGGATCAAGAAAAAATGAGGTAGGACCATTGTAGAGGCTTCAGGAGGGAGAAGTGTGAACATCCTGCTTTGTCCAGGACCACTCTATGCTTCCTATTCCAGGGAGCAAAACTAATCCACGCTAACACTTACTGGTTGTGCTAGGCTGTGACTGGTGCCTCTCTCTTCCCTGTTGGTGGCTTGGAGTTCCTGAGGGCACTTTCTCACAGGACACTGGCCTTGTTGCTCTTGGTCCTTTCAGCTCCAAGCAGATGCTATTGCTTGGGGATTCTGGAAGGCATTGAACTCATAGATATGTTCTGAATACATACACAGACCCGTTGCTCCCCAAATATTTGTGTTGGGGACAAGTCAGCTAACACCTAGGATCTATAACTTCATCAATAGGAGGAAGACTTTGTGTTCAGTAATCTTTGAGTTCCTTTCCTAAATTAAATTATTGAATAAATAAAAGAAGGTGAAACTAGGACCTAGTGAGGAAAATAGAATAAGTAGTCCATATATATTTGTAGGGGCTGGGATTTAGCTCAGTTGGTAGAGCACTGCACTGTAGTCTCTGAGGTCCTGAGTTCAATCCCCAGCACCACAAAAAATGGGAGAAGGGCCTGGCAATCCACTCCCAAGGCAATCCCGAAACAGTCAGCCATTGAAAACCCTGTGAGGGTCACTATGAGTCAGATACCAACTCAACGGCACCTAACAACAACATATACTTATAGAACATTTCTGTGATGAGACAGCATTTCCTCTCTTACACACACACACACACACACACACACACACACACGGACACTCAAATTGAATACACCATAGATTTGAATAGGCACCATTTCTACCTGTACCACTAATACAGAAAAAATGCTGCCAACTAACCATGACATACTATTGACTATAAAATGTAATCCAGTTTCAGAAATGTTAAACTGCCAAACAATGAGTCCTAAAATTAATGAAATATAGCATGTGTGTTTCCCTTCTTATCTTCAATGCTGTTGTTGGCATTTGCTATAACACACCTGTAATACCACATAGCACAAAGTTCATTTTCACTTCCCCATACTACACATTCCGCTGCTCACAGCTCTTCATTCCCTTACTCTAGATCTGCTGAAGCCTCAGGCTTCCACTTGGTTCATAAAAGTCTCTAAATCTTCCTAGAAGAATCTCTTGCCCCTGTCAAGGAGATAGGTAGGTAGGTAGGTAGATAGATAGATAGATAGATAGATAGATAGATAGATAGATTTTTTTTACATTTCTTGCTCCTCTGTCCCTTGAAAATAGTCCAGTCCTATAACTCATCTGTTAGGCCTTGCTAAATAATTAGAATAAAATTTATGAGCTAATTTTCGCTAGAGTTTTCATGGTTGGGAACAGTGTAGTGTATAACTTTTCAGACATGGTATTTTTTAACTTAAATGTAGGCTTCCTTACAAGAGAATCCAATATTCCTTGGTTAAAGAATAAAGAAAGTGGAATATGAAGAAGAAGAGTTTCATTCTCAAATTATACTGCATTTATTGCTGTTTATTGCCTCAAGTATGTAAGTCTGGGTAGCCCACAGCCTACTTACCACAAAGGTTACCAAAAATCTGAGGAGAAACTTCATTTTCTTTGTTTCCTACAGAAACACAGTAAATCTAAGCTACTATGACCACCAGAGATGCCCTGTTGGATTCTCATCCTCTCCATCCTCTTCTTCCTCCTCTCAGCCATTATTATCACCATCTCCTGCTTCCATCTTTGTCTTGGTTGTTTAAAAAAAATTCCTCCAGATCAAAGTAATTCTTTTTCTTAAGAAATTATGGCATAACCCATTGCCTATATTGTGACTGCCAATGTCATTTCAGATTGCATGTTAATTTTAGGCCCTTATTCATTTTTATTTCTTTATTACTTATTGTAATTGATACAATTTGGGAAGGTATGTCTACCTTTTCTTTAAATAAAAATATCTTTCATTAACTTACACCTTTTTAACCCTTTTTTCCATTTAGAAAACACTTGCATTAGTACCCAAACACACTGGTGATGGGAACAAAATTTGATAAGATTTCTCTCAGGGGCAATGTGTCAATATGCATCAGAAAATTTAATAGTATGCATGAGCTTCATACCTAGAAATTTCACGTAAAAGAGCTTATTTTAAGGAGAATGTTTGAAGTAGGTACAAAAAAGTAATATTCAAAGATATTCATTACAGTGCATTTTATAATGTCTATCAACATTAATTTGGCTAGACAATGCTAGTGAATCCAAATGATGGATTATTAGGCAGCTATTATTTGTCATTTTGTTCAAGAATATAACTGACAGGGATTTTCATAATAAATTATTAGCCCCCAAACAAAAGGCACAAACCAAAAGTGACCAATATTATACCATATTCACGTGGTATGTTAGTCAGCTTCACATTACTACAACAAAAAAATATCAAAGATAGATAACTTATAAAGAGAAAAGACTCCCAAATTGATTTGGCCACTTAAACATTTTTTCATGAACTACCTTGTTTATCTCTATGGGAAAGAAACATACTTCAAGAGATTCTGAATGAGTAAAAGGACTAGTATTTCTTTTATGAATTTGAATTTGAAATGGATTTTCTCTTTACATGCTTTTTTTTATAAATCCAATTTTTCTACCAAGCAAGTAAAATGAAAAGATAGGAGATTATATAGTAAATACGTGTGCCTAGGTTATTTATAGCCATTTCTTTGCTTTTCCTTATGAATTGAACACTAACAATAATTTTTTAAATAAAAGGGTTTATTAAGGATACAGTTTAAGTGGTTCAAAGTTCACACTGGGAAGGGGCACCATTGGTTCATCCTCTGGTGAGGACCACAGATGGCCGCACATCATGGCAGGATTGCATGTAGGAGCAAGTGGTCACATCTCGAACAGGAACAGAGAGAGAAGGGGAGACCAGGGTTGCACTCCTCTTTGATGGCACACCCTCAGTGACTAAGAACCTCCCACTGGCCCACACCCCCTCAAGGTTCCACCATCTCCCAATATGCCAACCAGGGAACCAAGCTTCTAACACATGGACCTTTAGAAGGCATGGAATGTCCAAACCATAGCACATAGCATAAGGACTAAAATGTTTGGAGTAAAAAATTTCTTGGTTAAACCCTTCATTCCAACGCCCAGTTCTGTCTGCTCTTTCTTATACAAATGTGGCCAAAGTATTCAGCCTCAAATCCTCAGTTTTCTCATCCTTAGTTTGGAAATAGTAATTCCTGTCTCTTAGGGGTTTGAGAGGATTAATTTAAAATGTGTACAGAGCCCTAAGTACAGACCATCTACCCACCCACACAACACACACTCCATAAATGGTTCCCTACATTGGGCATGGATGTCAGTTGAGGTGTTTGAATACAGGCAACAAAAATACATTAGGCCAACCTAAACAAAGTGGGATTTACTAAAAACAATGCAAAAAAATTGGAGAATGAGGTTTAGACATAGGCAGAAACCAAATCCGCTGCAGGAGCTGGAAAGTAGGAGCTACAGGACTGGTTTTGTAGTGGAGCAGTCTGGTGGGGAGGTTGCTACCAGGATTTAAAAAAATACCAGTCTCTGCACCTTCCTAATTTCATGCACTCAAAAGTCAAAGTCCCAGCAAAGCCTCCACAAGTGGAGCTGTAGCCACTGCCCAACTTCTGGCTACAGCAGGCAGGAAAAGAACAATCTAGGCCTTTGGGGCACAGGCAGCTGGATTTTCCAACTCAGCAAAAATATACACAATGGTGTGGTGAGTTAACTCCCCAAAGGAAGTGAAGGTCCTATGGAAAAGGAGGACAGATGATGCCAGGTAGTGGTAAAATGACAAATGATCTTGTAGCACATAAACATGAGGTAATTTTGAAATGGGAAAAATATAAGTAAAATATGCATTTGAAAAATGAAGAATTTTTAAAAAGTAAAGAAAGTCTTTCCACATATGTGATCATCATAAGAGCCCTAGGGGGAAATCAGGAAAGGAATTGTTTTCTTCATTTTATAAAGAGAAGCCAGGGCTCAGGGAAAATAAAAGAGTAGCCCAAGGACTCTGCTTAGTCTGGGACAGAGCTGAAGCAGACAGTCCTGGTCCCCAGTCGCAAGCTCTTCCCCTGGCTCCCACTGGGAAAATGTCCAACATTATCTCCCAGCTCTGCCTGCTTCGAACCCTGAACTTCAAAGGACACAGACTACTGTTGGTAACTCCCTTTTGTGCAACTTGCTGGTCCATCCTGCTGCTTGGAGTTCAGGTCCCACCAGAGATTCTGCTGGAAGCATTACAGTTTGTGAGGCGGGGGGTGGCTGGGACCCTAGGCACACCACCTCTTTCACATGAGGGTGAAGAATCTGGGGACAAGAAAACACTGGGGAAAATAGTTGGGCTGGAGGAAGACAAAAAGGCAGGAGCCAACCTGGAGAGGACATAACAGGAAGAGCAGGTATTGGGGAGAAAGAGAATGAGTACAAGAGAGAAAACAATGTCAAAGAATTAGGAATATTGTCAAAACAGCCAAGAGATGGCCCAGTGATTACCAAGATCTCCTGTCCCTGGCTACAGAGGAAAACATTTAAAACCTCACCAAACCATCATCCCTCTCTCTAGAGTAAACCACCTCTCACAATTTAACGTGATATTTGACATAGAAGAACCCTCAAGAAAGATCAAACCAATTGCCAAGTCCAACACTCCAGGAGTTACAAAGACAGCAGAATAGTTCTAGAAAGATACTATTTAGGAATCATCTTGCCTAATATATGCATTTTACAGCTAGAGAAACCAAGGTACAGAATTAGACATAAATTCAAAACTACTGCATATTCTTGAATCTAAACTGCACACTTTCAACAGTTTTACAGTGCTAAAATGTCAGGTTTAGATCAGAATCACATGCAGATTAGATTTGTGGTTGAGAGTTGGTTTGGGGGGAAATTGTAGAACTGTTGTACATGTCATAAAAACAAGATAGTGCAGTAGTGCAGATTAGGTTTGGGTATGGATTAGACTCGAGAAAATATTCATTTACTTTAAAATGTAAAAAAAATGATTATCTAAACCATGGGTTAGCAAACTTTTTCTACAAAGGACTTTCTGGTACATATTTTTGGCCTCCCAATCATATGATCTCTGTCACAACTATTCTGCTACTACCATTGTAGAGTAAAAGTGGCCACAGACAATATATAAACAAATAGGCCTGGTAGATTCCAATAAAACTTCAATTACAAAATCAGGACACAGGCAAGTTTTGGCCAGTGGCTATAACTTGCTCTGGGTTTTCAATGTCTGATCTAGGCCTAGTTATTTATTAAATACCATGTTAACATCTCAGAAAAACCTAAGACCAAATGGCAGGCATCAATTAAAATTCCCACAGGAATGATAATAATAATGGATACAATTTACGAACCACTTCCAATGTAATTTTTCTCATTTAACTGTTCCACCAGAGATGGATACAATTGTACTTTGCATTTTGGTTTTAACACAAGGAAACAAAAATACCTACAGGTCAAATATACTGCCAATGGTCATACTACTAGAAGGTGGTAGTGTCCAGATCTGCCTTATTTTAGGATTCAAGCACTTAAAAGCTATACCAAGCTAAAGAATATAATACTTATAAAGCAGAATAGAAAGCTACATTCAGTTTCTCAGAAACTATTGAATATTATTCTGAAGGAAACTTTTGATAGCTTAAATATTTTAATAATGTATCCACATTAGCAACTGGATGAAGTGTGGGTCTAGACTTCCTGCCCCATCTCCCTTCCTTCAGTTTCCCTTGTTGTTAGGTGCCTTGAGTCAGGTCTGACTCATAGCAACCCTCACAGGGGGCTGATTGTTTCGGGATTGCTTTTGGAGTGGATTGGCACGTCCTTCTCCCATTGTTGCAGTGATGGGGATTGAACCAGGGTCCTCAGAAAGTGCAGAGCAGCACTTTACCAGTTGAACTAAACCCCAGCCTTTCCCAGTTTCCCTGGTACATTCATTTTGTTACCTCTTTCTGGAGCTCTGTATTGGACACTTTCTAGACACAGACTAAGATTTAAGGAAGGATGTTAGCTGGAGCCCACCCAGCTCAGACACTGGAAAGAAAAAGACCTTTAACAGTGAGAAGAATCTAAGCCTGAAGGGGAGAAGAGAGGACAGTTCTTGATGATTATCCTAAATTTTTGAAGCCAAACCAGGGAGGACTTGAGGAAATGACTCACTGAACCCAGGAGAAAGAAAAACAGCCGAGTGATGGCAGCAGAAAATGAGGATAATATAGCCTTACTGTTAAAGTGAGGGTTAGAAGTCCACAGAGACCCAGAAAGGAAACACTGAAATGGCTGAGTTACATTCCTGACACTAACATGCAATATTGTTTTATCAGCCTTACGGCTGTTTTGCCCAAGAATGAGACAGGAACATGTTTCTTCTTAACAAAGACATCATTTCATGTTTGTTACTGTCCCCAGATTGTGTCTTCTGCTAGAGCCCTAATGGGAAACTCCAGCCACCTCTGTCCCTTCTATTCCTGAGTCACAAAACTGGCTGTTCCTGACTCAGATACTGAGATTGTTGTGGCAAACAGATGTCCTGGACTGCAGTCATTAAAATCTCACAGCTATATGGAGCCATGGAAGACTTTGAGCCATCAGCTCCCAGCTAAAAAGAAGGCTGGTTGGAAATTTGAGGAATATTTGCAAGTATGAGTATAGTTAGCTCTCAGGAAGTCACTGGGAATAGAAACAAAACTATGAAGTAAGTAAACTTTGTCCTTGGTCTTTTTCTATCCATCTATCACATTGCCATTGAAAATCCTATGAATAGCAGAGAAGCACTAACAATACTGTTTCATCTGTTGCACATAGGGTCGCTATGAGTCGGACACCGACTTGACAGCACCTAACAGCAACAACATCACATTTCCACACATTAACATTTTTTTTCCAGTGCTGGAGATCGAACCTAGGGCCTTGTGAATGCTAGGCAAATTCTCTACACTGATATACATCTCCACATCCCCCATTAGCCTTCTCAATGCAAAGTTCTGATTATGTCCCTCCTGAGCTCATAAACCTTCAAAGTTAAAGCTTACAAATGAAAAATACAGTAACTGGATTTAATAACTCATTGCATGGGCTCAAAAGCAAGCTGTACATATAGGACAGGATTAGTAAATTCAAAGGCAACTCAGTAAGACTGCTCAAATTGAACCATAGAGAAAAAACAAACTGGAAAAAAAGAGCATGTTTAAATGTGGGACATACAGAAACAGTTTAATTTATATTTAATAGAGACCCAAAGGAGAGGAAGAAGAGAGAATGGAGAAGAAGCAATGTTAGAAAACATACAACTGAAACATTTCCAAAAAGATAGAAGACATAAGCCCACAAATGTAAAAAGCCCAACAATCTCTAGGTAAGATAAATATAAAAACAAAAACAAACAAGAAAAACCCCACACCATACATTACAGCAATTGTTAAGAGATGACAAATAAGAAATTCTTAAAAGCAGCCAGGGAAAAGGCCCAGATTTTAAGGATAACTACAGGAAGATTAATAGCTGACTTTTCAAAAGAAATTATGTGTGGCACCCATGGAACTGCACACCTCAGATCTCCCTTTGAAATACCCACTTCTGGGGAGCCTGTCTGATTGGCAACTGCTGCCCTTTTGGATAAATCAAAAGCTTCATGTCAAGTCACCCTTCCCCTGTGCTGCTTCCAGCCAATGAATGAGCATAACAGAGGTATTAGAACTAGGGTACACTGGTAGATTCAAGATTTCTACAAAAGGCAACTTTGGCTCAGGGAATCTCCATTGGCCTGGCCAAGAATTTCTCAGAACTATCTACAGTCTGGAGTTTTTCTGACCCAATCTTTCCTTTCCTGTCTTCTTTCACAGGTGCCAGATGAGTGCATGTTGAAATTTCTGGGCAATGACTAAAAAATAAATAAATGCCTGAAACCAAAGGGAGCAATAGACAAATTCTCAATGATAGACTTCAATTCTCTTCTCTCAGTAACTGATAGAACTAGTAGAAAATCAGCACGGACATTGTATTATTCAGACTTTGTGTCATTGTGACCAAATACCTGACATAAACAATTTTTTATTAGAAATTTTTAATGTACATCATAATGTGATTCATTTTGACATGCTTTTCATTGTGACAATTTTCATATATGCAATTTGATAAACATTATTCATATAGGTTACCCCTTACCGTCCTGACATAAACAATTTAAGGGAGGAAGGATCTATTTTGCTCACAGTTTCAGAGGTTCCGTCCGTAGTGGCAGGGAATGCTATTCACCCCTGGCAGCCAGGAAGCAGAGAGAAGTCTGGTGCTGTGGGCTTTCTCCTTTTTCCCTTTTTATTCCATCCTGCCCCTCAGCCTAAGGATGGTGCCACTCACTTTCAGACAGGTCTTCCCCCCTTAGTCAATCCTCTCTGGAAATGCCCTAACAGACACATTCTGAGGTGTGACTTACTAATCTCCTAGACACTTCTCAACCCAATTAAATTGACAATCAAAATTACCCATCATATATATATGTTTACGTATATATACATATATATGTATGTGTATATATGTGTATGTGAAATATTTAGAACATTTCACCTCCAATAAAATATGCATTCTTTTCAAATGCACATGGACCATTCACCAAGATAGACTGCATCCTGTGTTATAAACGTTAACTGATTTAAAAGAATTAAAATCCTTTGCACGAACTACTTTTCCTGGGGTGATGTAAAGGAAATGTCCCTTCACCCCAGATACAGAGAGAACACAGACCAGAGAAAAGGTAGGTCACTGTAAACTTGACAAACCAATGAGTTTATCTGGGTTGCTTACAAGGACATGAGAGAGACGCACACAACTAAACCACCAGGACGAATTCCTCCAAAGAAGTCTCACCAAGGCATCCACCCAACAAGTTCCCTCTAAAGGAGTCCCATCCCCAGTAGCAGGCACCTTTGGGGGAGGTGGGTCTCGTGAAAGCCTCAGGACCTTCTTGAGCTCCACAAGGGAAGACTAATGGTTGCAACCTGATGAGGGCTTCCTGAGAGTCTCATGGCTCTCTGCTATTATAAGCCCAACTAACTTTCAGTTGTGTAGTTGATTTCATTGTTAGACTGCAGGCCAAAGTCTTCTCAAGGTCACCACAACTATTTGCTTTAAGATGACAATAGTCACATTTACTTTGGAGGAAACTATCACACTGCAAATCCTAGAAAGTATGTTCTCTGACTATAATGGAATCAAACTAGAAATCAGTGATGGAAAGGTAATAGGAAATCTCCAAACACTTGACAACATACCACTAAAGAATCCATCCATCAATGAAGTTGAAGGAAATGACAAACTAGAAATTGAACAAAAATTAAAATATGACATTTGAAAATTTGTAGGATGTGTTAAAGCAGTTCTCTGAGGAAAATTTATGGCATTAATGCTAGCAGAAAGGAGCTTGAGAACCCAGAAAAATAAGAGCAAAACAAACTCACAGCAAGGAGAAAGGATAAAGATAAGAGCAGAAATCAATAAAATTGAAAACAGAAGAATAAAGTCAACACAAACAAATTCTTGTTTTGTAAGAAAATCAATAAAGTAAAATTTAGCTATACCAAAATTGACCATAAAAAAATGAAGACACAAATTACTGATGCCAGGAATTAAAGAGAAAATACCAGATGCTGCAGATATCAACATAAAAATCTTGGCAATTTAGGAAGAAATGGACTGATTTCTTGAAAGCCACAAATACCACAGGGCATGGTAGTGCACACCTGTAATCCTAGCAACTTGGG
The DNA here is from genome assembly GCA_007922755.1 of Pedetes capensis. Lineage (NCBI taxonomy): Eukaryota > Metazoa > Chordata > Mammalia > Rodentia > Pedetidae > Pedetes > Pedetes capensis. The sequence goes on from VMDO01015987.1 coordinate 18,392, forward strand.
AGGCAGGGGCAAAAGGATTGCAAGTTTGAGGTCAGAGATAGACTTAGGAAGACACTGTCTCAATATAAAAAATTAAAAAGGGCTGGGAGTGCAGCTCAGTGGTAGAACATTTGCAAAGTATGCATAAGGTCTTCAGTTCAACCCCAAGTACGGCCAAAAAAAAGAAAAAGAAAAGAAAGAAAAAAAAGAAAAAGAAAAAAGAGAAATAAAAAGAAAACCACAAATACCAAAATTAATCCATGATGAAATTGATTATGCAAATAGTACAAAGACTATTTTAAAATTGAATTTATAGTTTAAAAGCATTTGAAAAATAATTTATCCAGGATTTCTATTTGTATGTATTAGGAAGATTTCAGGTTTTGTTACCTCACTGTTTTATAAGCAATGAAACTCAGTTGTTTGTTTTGTTTTATCTAATTTAAGTTGAATTTTCTGTTATTTAAAGATACATTTCAAAACATCATAGCTTTTGGAGCCCAAAATAATATTACATATTGAGTATCCAAATATAGTACGGAGGTGACCCAGAGCAGTAATTGTAGAAAGACCTGAAGTAGTAGCGCTAGTAATAGAGTAAAAGCAATAGTAATAGTAATCATAGCTAAGAGATATCAATCAGTTACCTGTGGCACTCTGCAACCTCACATATGAAATACGACAGCACAATTTTATACATGTGGAAACAGAAGTGCAGGCATTAAGTAAAAAGAGTAAAAACTGAGAGGGGTGGAGTGGTAAATAGGATTTTTAGTTGTGATCTTCCTGTTCTGGGAGAGAGAATGAGGCTGAAAGAATTGTCATTTATTTTTCCTCACCCATAAGAAAATGCCTGAAATAGCAGACACTTGGTATCCAGGAGGAGAAAAACCAAGTAATGGCAGCAGCAAAATCCTGCCAATACAGAGGGCCAGCTTTGTGCTTCTCTAACCTGGGCATCATCAGTCAGCCCATAGATCTATCATCTTGCTGAGGGCCCCAAGCGCCTTCTGCAACACCACACACACACACACAGACACACACACTGACAGTGAGTGGATGCAGAGTTCCTGGGAGCTCCCAGCTTATCAAGACACACATCTCAACAAGATGGTCTGTCTTTGAGCTGATAATGCAATTTCAAGAAAACTGATAAATCATATCTTGAAAAATAGAGTAGATGTTATGCACTCTCACCACAGAAATAACTCTGTGAGGTAATGCATTTGTAAATGAGCTAAATTCAGCCATTCTAAAATGTCTATATGTATTTCAAAACATCATGTTGTATATGATAAAATATATAATGCTACATGTCAATAACAATATAAATCATGTTTCAAAAAGAAAATGTAAATTAACCTTTGTATGCACTAAAGAACCTCAAAATGCTGCTGTACAGAAGTAAGCAGTATGCTCATAAATTCTTACTAAGTAACTATTTTCCATTAATCTCTTGAAAGTTGAAAGAAAAAAATTACATTTAAGTGGAAAAACAAACAGATGAGCACCACTTATTTCTACACTTTCTCCATACTAACAAGGCAAGGGTCCAAGAACCACATTCCTGCCCTTATAAATCAGCTGCCAACGTGAATGTGATTCCTCAGCTATGAGAAAATGTCTTCTGAAGAGCACAGGTTGGTTAATATTGGAAATTCTTATGTGCTTTGGGAGATAACACTATTTGCTCTGATAAAGACCGATACTTCTTTCCTCTTTTTTATCTAGACTTGTCAAGAATCAGTCATGTCATTTTGCATTTTTTCCTTTTTCTCCCTCTTGTCCTGGCCCCCTTTGGAATGAATGCCAGTAACAAGTTTTCTTTATTAGAGTTGTGGATATAATCCAGGATTGACATCCCCTGCATTAAATAAAATCTTGAGATAGGAAAAGTTCTCATTTAGAAATAATAAATAGAAGTTACGATGTGAAGAAGTTACGATGCAAGAGCAATCTCTATTACGAAGACCAATGCGATCTATTCAGCTTTATGGCCATTACATCTGTTATTGTAAATAAATTTGTTAGGGCAACAATTCAAATAGAAATAAAGATGAGTGGATAGAAACAAAAACAGAGGAAGATGGAGGGAAGGAGGGGAAAAAGAAGGAGGGAAGGAAAGATGAAGAGGGAGGGAGACAGGCAGGAAGGGAAAAAAAAACCTCAAGTTAGGATTCAAGGTACTATACTGTAGAAGTTTTATTTAGTTCCCCTTGTGAAAACTGGAGATGTTGATACCAAGTGCTCCTTCCAGTCCTGTGTCTCTGTGGAAGAGGATTTCTGCTCGTAGTCCTTACTTCATTCCTGACTTTCCAATTTCCACTGCTCAAATTGCACAGGGAGGCAAACACAGGTGGGTGAGGTTCCAACATCCTTCCTCCAATGTTATACCATCATCCCTCTGAGCTTTTATTTTCATAAGAAAAACCGCAAAAATGCAATCTTAATGGAAAACAGTGAATCAATCAATTACTTCATTGTCTATTTTGAGGAATGAGTTCCAGAATTACCACAGACCTCCCAATCTCCCAACCTCAGCAGCTGAAAACTCTCCAAATGTTCACATGAGATAGTTCCAGCCACTTTTACCAGAGGGGTGCTCAAGCCCATGTGATATATTTTCTCTGTTTCTTGTGGGGGCTCTAACAGCAAGAATCACCTGGAAAAAACAGCAGCCACAAGACTCTATATATTATGAGACAGCAGTCAGAGAGTCAAGAACTCCAGTATAACCTCAAACAGACTGTTCGACCTTGGAAAAGGGACAGTCCTCTTTTCAGTTTCAGATGCCTCCACTTTTAAAACTTACCTACCCTTTAAAGTAATTATGAAATTCCTGTTTAAAAAACACTTTCTCTGGTTGGAATATGATTTGTCCTCCTGAACCTATGCAGGAGTTTAATCTCTAAAATCATATGTTAAAGGCATTAAGAGAGTAGGGACTTAAAGAGACTATGGTATTTAGGGGCGATTAGATTAAATTAGATTAGATCATTAGGGTGGAGCACACATGATTGAATCCCAGTAGCTTTATAAGGAAAGGGAAGGAGACCACAAACACACAGAGTTATCTGTGCTCTTCTGCCACAATGCAATGCAGCCCAGGGATATCCTCAATAGAGCCTATGCCTCATGGAATTCTAAACTCTAAAACTGTGAACTAAATTTAAAAAAAAAGATTTTATATGTATATTCTTTTCTTTTTTAAAATTAATTAATTTATTTTTTTAGATAGTCTGTGTAGCCCAAGCTGGGCTGGAACTCTCTATGTAGTCCAGGCTGGCTTCAAACCTGTGATCCTCCTGGCTTAGCCTCCTGAGTGCTGGGATTACAGGCATAAACCACTATGCCTGGTTAAATTTGTTTTCTTGATAAGTAGCTTACCTCAGGCATTTCATTATAGGGACAAAAAAGGTACTAATGCCACACTTTTCTTATCCCCCAAATAATGCACAATCATTGTAGAAATTTTAAAAACACAAACAGAATTTTAAATATATCATTCATAATCTTATCACCTAACAATAGTCCCTGTTATACATTCCTTTTGATGAGACTGCTTAGGATTTTAGCATCTGACTGTATATCTCCCAATGAGAGTTACACTTCAATGTCTTTCTGAGACTCGTACTTTTGCCAACAATATTGTCTGTAAACTCAAAAGTTGGGAAACTCCTCTTTGGTTACTAACTCCCTATAGACTGTGATCTGAACTTTTAAATGTCCTTGGTGATAATAAGTCATTTAAGTCTGGTTATGATTATTGGAAAAGTCATTTGAAGACAAATCTACATTATTATGAAAATAAGTACCTCCATTTGGTGCTTTATTTTTAAGATATAAACTTTGTCATAGTTGTTGTTGTTGTTAGACGCCGTGGAGTTGAGTCTAATTTATAGCCACCCTATGTACAACAGAATGAAAAGCCCCCTGACAACGTGCCATGCCCCACACTATTGTCAGTGCTTCTCAGCTATTCATAGGGTTTTCAGTGACAGATTGTTTCAGGACTGGACTGCCAGAGCTTATTTTCATAAGAAAAACCACAAAAATGCAATCTTAATGGAAAACAGTGAATTAATCAATTACTTCATTGTCTCCTAGCGTGCAGGACCTGGTATTCCCAGGTGGTCACCCATCCAAGGACTAACCAGGCTGACCCTGTTTTGCTTCTGAAGTCAGGCAGGTTTGGATACCAGGGTGCTATGGCTGCAGACTTATAAATTTTAAAGGCTGTTTTTCAGTCAGGCACTGTGACAAATGCCTATAATCCTGGTGACTTGGGAGGCTGATGCAGGAGAATTGCAAGTTGAAGACCAGAAGCATGTGCAACATATGAAACTCTGTCTTGAAAAAAAAAAAAAACGGAGTTGGCAGTGCAGCTCAGTGGTAGAGGACTTACCTAGCAGGCATGAGGTCCTGGGTTCAACCCTCCAATACTGGGAGGAGAATGTTTCTCATTTTTTCTAGAGTTTCCAATTTTTTATGCTTACATTTATAGAAGGAGAAGAATAAATTCCATTATTTTAGAGCAACATTTCTCAAGGAATGTTCCGTAGCATGGTAGATGGTAGAAAATTTGCCCAGAATAATAATTCTGTGCTCAAAGGAGTTAAGGGAAATCTATGCAGTCTATCTACCTCCCTTAAAGACTCACAGAGCACAGTTTAATATATTTAAAACTCTGAGATTTCTCTGCAAATAAATCCTTTAATTTTCCCAAACTTATTTGAGTTCCTAAACTTGTCTGAGTGATTCTTATACTTATTTGAGTTCAAGATACATCAGAAATGGCAGCCAGTGCAGTTTATTGGACAAGCATGCAGGTTGGCTCTGTTTCTATGGGTATATCAGTTCACATGTCTAAACCTCAGGCTCTTCTTCTATAAGATAAAGTTTAAAATTTTACCTGTGTCACAGAGCTACTCTAAAGACCAAATAAAATACAACATGTAAGGCACTTAGACCGGTGATTTGCACATAGCAATTGCTCAAATAAATGGAACTTTTATTATGCATTAGAGTAGACGAGGAGAGGAGGCAAATGGATTAATTTTGTGGAGGAGAAAAGAGTAATAAGGGCAGTGACCTATCAAGTTGTTTTTATCTTCCTGGAAGTGATAAGGTCCATGGTTGTTCTTCTCACTACCATTCTGTTTATAATAACATCCTATGCCTGGACAAGTGACATCTATTTTTGTCACTACAGCAATGAAGATTCAAGAAACTCTCTCAATACAGTACATTTAAAAATGTTTTATAAAAATGAAGTCCATGTTTGTAAGTATATGGCTGAACTAGTGGGAAAGAAGGAGATAATAAGAAAGCAAAAATCTAAAGACAAAAGCAAACATAGAAACCATCTTTCAGTGGGAGTCATCTACAAGTCTGTATTAGATGACAGCTTAGGTTTGATGGCCTGCACATAAAGAGCAAAAGACAAATCCTGAGACCGGTGCAATGTAAAAGACTGTATCATAGACCATTGAACAAATTCAGGTGCTCCCAAATGATAAAGAAGTCAATTGACAAAATGGGAGGAAAAGCTCAAAAAAGTGGGCAGTGGAAATACATCACTATCTCAACCCTAGCTCTAGATGGAACAGAATAAAAGAGAATAATTTCTCTGAGTAATTATTAACTTGTCATGAGGGCAACCTCAAAAAAGTTTGGGGCTAGAATCCATCTCACCTATGCAGCCTAACAAACACCTAGGTGAAAAACTAGGCTAAAGTAACTTCAGGTTGATGATGCCATAAAACACTTCACAAAAGCAAAAGCCAGTTCTCTCTTGAATTAAATGTAGGGAGAGGCTTCCATGATGTCCCAGAGGGATATAAATACATGATTTAAAAATTCACTAAGCACATTTGACAATAAATATTTATAAACTGCAGAATCAGTTCCAGACATCACATGCTAAAATTACCAGGTACCAAATATAAAACAAGTTTAAAAAATTATAGAAGGGTACTTGAACAATTAACATTGATAAGAAAAAATGGGAAAAGTTCCAAATAAAATGTTTAAAGATAAAAATGTAATAATTAAAATGTGACTGTCAAAGGAAGATTTCAATATTGGTTGAGACATGGCTGAAGGGGAAATTAGTGTCCTGGAAAATAGACATGAAAAAAATTACATAGAGTGAAATAGTATGTGAGAACAGACTGACAAACATACCATCACAATGGGTTTTTAAAATCTATCTTTCTCAGTAATTAATCAATAAAGCACACAAAAAAACTGGTAAGGGCATGGATGATTTGTACCATATAATCCACCATTTAGTGGGCTGCTGGGTCCTTCTTCCAAATAGCACCTGGTAGTCACAGGTTGTCTTCTATCCAGCTACTAACCAGGCCCAACCCTGTTTAGCTTCTGAGATTTGACAAGATTGGGTGCCCGAGTGGTACTGCTATAGACAATATTTTTTTTTTTTGGTACTGGGGATTGAACCCAGGGCCTCCTGCTTGCATGCTCTGCAAGTGTTGGACCACTGAGCTGCACACCCAGTCCATTTTTTTACTTTTTGAGACAGGGTCTCGCTAAGTTACATAGACTGCCTCTGGTCTTGAATTTGTGATCCTCCTGCCTCAGACTCCCAAGCCACTGGGATTACAGGCATGTGCCACCATGCCCAGCTCCCATTTAGAAATTTTGTGGCTGCATCCTCAGAGGGCCAACATCAGGTGGCAGTCACTCAGTCCTTGGTGTAGATTATTTTACCTTGTCTTTTTCCTACGACAGCTATCTTTAAATGACCCTGAACAAAGATGATTTTAAACTTATCTCAAGCCTTATTTCCTACAAGAAGCACCCACATAAGACTATCCAGCAAATAAAGCTTATAGTTCTGTGCTTTCTGTTAGTTAATATTTGGCACATTGCATAATTATAGTTATTTTTTTCTTTACCTTTCCTTGGCTTTTAATGGGATACATGTTCATTATTAAAACACATGAAAATGTGAAAAAAGCAACAAAGAAAGTTAAAATGATTCACTATCCCATCATTCATAGATAAGTTTTGGTAGCATTTTAGTGTATTTCTTTCAGGCTTTTCTTATTAATTATTTTTTATTTTATTTTGTGGTGCTGGAGATTGAACCCAGGACTTTGCACATGACAAGCATATGTTCTATCACTGAGCTATAGCTCTAACCCCTTTTTTCAGTTTTTAAATGTAGTTTTGTTCAATAACTATTTAGTATTTAGTACCTCATGCTATTCTAGCACTTGGGCAAAAGTAGTAAAAAGTCAAAATCCTTTCTCCATGATGCTTACACTTTTCTACATTTCTATATGTATAAATATCCACACTTTGACTTTTAAAATGAATGGGGAGAATAAATGAGATTAGTTAGCAATTATTAACTTGGGAACATGATATTCCCCATTGAGGACCCATTGCCTAAGTGAGGAACCACATGGCATTAACCATGCAATTCTTCCTATCACAGGATGAGGAACTGTTTTATAGAAGACACTTAAAGTTTTATGGATCCAAAAGCTGAAAGGGTCAAAGGAAGTAAGGAAAAGGCAATAGGCACTTGAGATTATAGGTCCCTCTCATCTTTGGGCAGACTCTAATTTATCAGTAAGCCAGATCTCTAAAGGAAAAAAGCCCTGATTTGTAGTGTTTGCTGCTTTTCAGGGTATAAATATTCACATATAACCAATGTCAAGATTCCAATGTTCCATCACTGAACATGCAGTTATAAAAAGGTACTTAAAATTGACTCTTGTGAGCTGGTACAAACTGATTTCAGCATTCTGTTGCCTGGCTCTGACAGAGCCTGGCATCCCTGCTAATGCATAAACACACAGGCCTTTGGGGACTATGTAGAATCCAAACTATAGCAGAAGGGTAGACAATTATGTTAGCATTCTGGTGCTGAGCACCTTAGAGAATGGGAACCGGAGGATAAAAGAATCACAGCAAAAGAAGGCTGCAATGCCAGAGACCAGCCTCACCAACTCCTTCCTTTGGTCTAATCTGCTTTCTTTTTCAGAATCTGGCTCTAATTTCTAGGTAATTGGGAAGTTGCCTAGAACAAATGAAAGACCTGTCAGACGCAAGATTCTTCTTCCATGGAGTACAAAAACAAACAAACAAACACACACACACACACAAAAAAAGACATGATTCCTGCCCTCTACAATCTTACCATGTAGTGGGGGAGAGGATCAGAAAGACTCCTAAGTGAACATTAAGAAAATGGTAGAGAAAATGAACTCTCTGAGAGGTATAATTTTTTGTGGGAGTTCAGACTCAGTAAAGTATGGACTCTTGTGTCAGGCATATATAAGATCAAAACTCTTACTCTACCACTTACTAGTTCTATGATCTTAAGCAATTGATCAATAACTATGTCCTTACCTCACAGATTATTATGAGAATTAAATAAAACAGTGGAAGGAAAGTCATTTCATGGTGCCTGGGACTTAGTTAGTGCTCAACAGATTCTAGCGTTAACAACAGTACTGCTATAAATCCTATTTGTAATGCTGTATTAATAAAGACAACAAAACAGAAAAGCCTGAGTCTATGTACTAGTCAGGGCTTTCTTGAGAAATAGAACCATTAGGGCACGCATGTGTGTGTGAAGAGAGGGAGGGAGAGAGAGGGAAAGAGAAAGAGAGAAAGGGAGAGAGAGAGGTATTAATTTTAAGGCACTGGGTCACATGGCTATGGAGACTGGCAAGTCCAAAATCTTCAGGAAAGATCCAGGGAAAGCCCATGCTGCAATTCAAGTCTGAAGGCCATCTTTTGGCAGAATTTTCTTCTTTTTTAGAGTGGGGATAGGGTGTCAAATTTTTTTGTTTTATTCAAGCTTTGAACCCACTAGGTGAGAAATACCCACATATGCAGTGAGCAATACACTATACCCAAAGTTCACCAATTTAAATGTTGACCTTGTTGAAAAACACCCTCACAGAAACATCCAGAATAATGTTGAACACATAAGTGGGCACCAAGGCCCAGCTACATTGGCACATAAAATTAACTACCACGGGCTGGTGTTTCTCGGACTACTTACAATCCGTTTTTATTAGATTAGTGAAAAGTGGCTTGGTCAGCTTTCCATGATTGTAACAAATAACCGAGATAAATCAACTTTAAAAGGGTGTTTTTGGCTCACAATTTTGGAGGCACCAGTCTGTGACTGATTGGCCCCATGTTTCAGACCTATAGTGGCATAGTATATCATGTTGCAGCATGTGACAAAGGAAGCCCATACACTCCATAGGCAGGAATTTAAATACAGAGAGAGAGAGAGAGGGAGAGAGAGAAGGAGAGAGAAAGAGACCACCATCCTACAATCTCCTTCAGGAGCACCCCCTTATGACCTAAAACCTCCCACCAGACTCCACCTCTTAAAGGTTTCCACGACCTTCAATAGTGCCAGACTATTAACGCATAAACACACAGGCCTTTGGGGACTATGTAGGATCCAAACTATAGCAGAAGGGTAGACAATTATCTTAGCATTGAGAGCCAACCTGAAAGTTTGCACTTAACTTTATAATTGGTGAAGAACTGGTGAAGAATTAGTGACATGATCTGAGTTACATTTAAGGAAGGTCAAGTTTAAATCATTGCCAATTTCCTGAGCAAGTTGGTAACTTCTGCTAATACTTGGATAAATAAAGGCAACAATGGTTGTGGCCATAAGACCTGGACAGCTGGGAATTTGCCTTTAGGAATCTCCTTTTGGCCTCATCTGTAAGGATGATTTTCTCCCAAAGCAGACAGCATGTGTTTTCCTCAAGCTATACATGTCGTTTCATATTTTCCTTTGCTGGTTTTTGACTTGCAGAATCACTCTAAAAATAAACAACCTTTGAAAAGATCCCAAACCAATAAGTATAGGAGTTATCTAGGAATCAAGGGGTCATACTAAGACTCAGCAAGATAAACCCACTTTTGTGTCACAGCCTATACATTGTTTGTCCAAGTTTTGCGGTAACCAGGTCATCAATAATAGCTTTTCACACTTCTGATTAACTTATGTAAGAGGCACTGTGTTTTTCAAGTTTGTTGACACATGAAGCAAATAAGCTGTCGGAGACGTCTGTTGCAAAACTGGAAACAAAATGGATCTCGAATAGTTTACAACGGCTGGGAATCAGGGGTTGGGAGGTGGCCCAAAAATCCCTGCTTCCTGTCCAAAGCACATTCAGCTCAGTGGGATACATTTGTCTGGTTGTGATATGTAAATGATCTCCGTTGTGTATTTACGCTTGAAATTTTCACTGATTCCTGTTATTTCAGACCACATACGCCCACACAACTATGGTTACTTGGAACACTTTACTGGAATACATCAGGAGTAATTGGGCCGGTATGCCATCTTTTGTTGATAATTGGAAACTTTTGGATGCAACACAAGAAGTTAACAAATTCCCCTGAACTTAGCCATATGTTTGAAAAACAACATTTTCTTGCATGTTCCTAGCTGAAATTTCTTAGGGCTTTGTACTACTACACAGGTCTAGCCCTAATGGTCTCCATAATGTAATTTCATAAACATAAACAAGATCCTTGCCTGATAAATTATACTTAGACCTGATTAGGACTTCATATTGCACAAGATCTGTTCAAAAGGCCTTTCTTTTATTAAACTACAGTCAAGCCGCTGGGCAAAGATAAAGGTTTCCGTTGCAAAGCAAATTAAACACCCCATGCAATTTATCATGTGTACTGATTTAAACTGGAGGACTCAATGGGATGTTAAATATTTTCCACATCTGATTATAAAAGTGAGAGAGGAAACACAGATGGAGATGATTGTGCTTTGGATGAATTTGAGAAACCAAGGAGAGTTTATTTATTAATAAATCACATTTTCTTCCCCTAAGCATTAGTGGGCCCACAGTTGTAGCCCTGTGGCATCCAATCCCATCAGATCTCCGAAGCTAAGCAGGGTCGGGCCTGGTTAGTCCTTGGATGGGACACCACGTGGGAACACAAGATGCTGTAGGCTTGGGAGATGGACTGGTAACCCACTCCCAAAAATCAATCTGCCATTGAAAACCCTATGAACAGCAGAGAAGCACTGACAATAGTGTTTTGCCTGTTGTACGCGGGGTTGCAATTTAGCTCAGTTGGTAGAGCGCTGCGCTGCAGTCTCTGAGGTCCTGAGTTCAATTCCCAGCACCGCAAAAATGGGAGAAGGGCCTGGAAATCCACTCCCAAGGCAATCCTGAAACAGTCAGCCATTGAAAACCCTCTGAGGGTCTCTATGAGTCAGATACCAACTCCACGGCACCTAACAACAACGCAGGGTTGCTATGAGTCAGATACCAACTGGATGGCACCTAACTACAACAAGCCATAGTAGAGATATTCTCTAGAAAAATCTACCTAATCAGATATTAGTCTACCAAGATGAGGAGGCAAATTTGATTGCCAGCATATGAAAACAAAAATCTAAATTACAAAGGTAAAATTACAGCAAAGATTTTTTTTTAAATCTCCAATATTTGGTATATGTGTAAAGAAAATGTGGTCTATGAATTATTCAGATAATACTAAGTAATATGATCAATATCAAGTGAGGTCAATGAAAGCCAGAATGTGAAATTTTCAACTGGGCTTGGAGTTAGGACATAATTTAGTGGGAGGGAAGGACTATAGTCTAAAGAGCCTGGGAGTGTGAGAGCCAAGAGATGCAGCTTCCATGCTTGTTTTGTCACTGACAAGCTTTGCAATGCTGAGTAAATCACTCATCTGAACCTTGAGTTTCCTTCTCCATAAAATAAGGTGGTCATGGTAAATTATCTTTAATTTCTCTATTCCTGCTAAAATGCAACCTTCTGCTTTTCCCCCCCTTTCCTCACATTTCTGGTGTCATATCAGAAGAGCTAAGTGTTTTTAAGTAAATGAAGAGTGAATCAATAATAGGGTTTCATATTAAAGCTATCTGCAAATCAGTAGCTTCATTCATTCAGTCATTTATTCATTCTTTCATTCACTCAGCAAAAATTTACTTCAAAACCCAAGGTCTACTATGAACCAGATACTGTAGTAACCTGTAAAAGGCTTCTCTATAAGAGCAAAGTGGAACAATTGCCTCCCCTTCGGGATATTATGGTCTAGTGGTGGACATAGACACATTCACAGATAATTTTATTAAAAGGTAGAAGTAAATGATAGAGGCATGTACAGCATGCTTTGGGAGGAAAGAGAAGTGTTCCTGATCTGCGACAGCAGGAGGCTTCATAGACTAAGAGACACTTGAACTAAATGGTGAACTGAGGTTAGCTAGTCTCTGTAGAGAAGAAAGATGGCCAAAGTATAGAAGAATGGAAGTAGAAGCTACTATAATCTGCTGGGATTTGCTAGAATGTAAAGCACATTCTAAGCAGTGTAATAGATAAGCAAAGACTATATAGTGGAGAGTCTAGCGTACTTTGTTAAAATGCTTCATTTTATCCCATACGCCAGTGCTTCTCAAAGAAGCCCAAGACTCACATGTACTAGAATTTCCTGGGACTCTTATTTTTAAAATATTATTTTTGATCCTAATCTAGACCTTCTGATTCAGAATCTCTAGGGATGTGGTTTGGGGTTCTATTTTAAGACAAGTATTCCAGAATTTCTGGGAGAAGGACCTGGCAACCCACTCCCAAAATACAACCAGCCGTTGGAAACCCTATGAACAGCAGAGAAATACTAACAATACTGTTTCGCCTGTTGTACCTAGGGTCACTATAAGTTGGATACTGACTCAACGGCACCTAACAACAACAACAATTCCAGAATTTCAAATGCAACCTAAAGTTGGAGGTAACTCAGATTAGATGTTTTTACATCCGTTATTTGTACTTAATCTCTGCCACAATCCTATGAGTAATAGCACTTGGTATTCAAAGAAAGATTTTGTTCCCTAGGAGAACTGATGAGAACAAGATGGATATTATGTGCTTAATAAACATTGAGAGGGGTGGTGGATGGATGATTATCTGTGGAACAGAGAAGACAACTGGGATTTGGGTGCCAGAAATATGTTTTGAAATGGGAATATAATCTCTATAAGAAGTCATAACTTCAAGATTTCAGACAGAGATATAAGATCAGATAAAATAAATAAATACTAGCAGTTGGAAACATCTCCTAAAGCTTATTTCTGTTTTGTAAAATGGAAGTAATTAAAAAATTCTCCAAGGACTGTGTAGGGTAGGAGATGAACTCTACTTGTAAGCTAATAGGTTAGCCTTCTACAGTTTCATGGATGCTCATAGTAGACACAAGACTCCAAGATCAGAGACGAAGGTCAGCTTGTGATTTATGATAAAAACAGTAACAATAGTATCAGCAATTTTTGTGCCAGTGCCCCAAGTTCAGTTCTTGCAGGGAGAAACAAAGAGGAGTCCATTACAAAAGGGAAACCTTTATTTTAGGGAATTCAAATCTTCTATAATAGTCAAAGAAAGCCTGTCTTTTGCTCTGATAGGAGACACACTTTCTTTCTTGCAAGGCTGTTTGTTATATAAACATTTTTAAAAGTTAGTCTGGAACATAGAGGAGCTAGTTCTTCACAAGCAAAATGTGTAGAAATGCAAGAGATCCACAGAGATTTGTCTCTCCATCGTATATACCTCATAGACTGATATAATAATTAAACAGAGTAAAGCATATAGATTGTTTAATAGTGTTGAATACATAGAAATAGCCCAGTAAAAGTAACTACCATTATTACTGCTATAGCTCTTATAGTAATTGTCACTTTAGTTTTTGTTGTTTTATTGTTATTCTTAAACATTACTCAGATTTCAGGTGGCTTGTGATTTACATCCTATTTTGCAACTTACCTTCACCTGAAAGAGTCTTGATCCAGAAGCTCGAATTAAGACGGCTTTTGCAAGCAGAGGTCAACAGGCATGGCTTGGGGAAAAGAGAGAAAAGAGCAAAATGGTCATTAGAGTCATGGCTGTGGGAAATTTTACTAGAGGCCAGCATGGTCAGTCTTTTGAAATCTGTGATAATAGAGGGATAGAGCAAGTGACTACTGTCGCCAAGTGCCTTGGTGACTGAAGTTTCAACTTTTGCTCTTTTGTTTCCTTCTCCTCCCAAACAGAACCTGAAATTTCGTAACACTACAACCCTTTACCTGGAATGCCTTCCCCTCCCCTCTCTTCCATCTGTTTTCTGAAGGCAGTGTATAGCAGAAAGAACCCAAGGAGTCCTGGATTTCAGTCCAAGCATTGCAAGTTACCAAAACGCTTTTAAAATATAAAATGGAATAACTGGACTTTAAGTCTTTTGAATTTTCACTACTCAGGATTAGGAATAGTGTACAATGCCATGGTTTAAATGTGTTCTCTCCAAAATTCAGACGTTGCCATTGCAATAGTATTAAGAAGTGAGGCCCATCTTATCTCTCAAAGAGGTCCTAAAAGGTCAGCATTGCTTTAGGAATTTTACTAAATAAAGGTACTCATTCCTGGCTGTCTGCAACCATAGCACCCTAGCATCCAATCCTGCCTGATTTCAGAAGCTAAGCCAAGTTGGACTGGTTAGTCCTTGGATGGGAGACTGCCTGGAAATACCAGGTGCTGCATGCCAGGGAGAAGGATCAGGCAGCCCACTCCTGATACAATCCGCCATTGAAAACCATATGAATAGTAGAGAAGCACTGACAATAGTGCCTGGCATGGCACAGTGTCGGAGAGTGTTTCATTCTTTTGTACATAGGGTCACTATGAATTGGATCCAACTTGACCTAACAACAATAACATTCCCAACTGAGCATAGTAGCTGTTCCTAACATAGCCAATATACATTGGCTATTGATATCATCAAAAAGTATAGAAAATCTTCTTTTATTTCATTAGAAAGCATACTGTTAAAAAAATGGTGGTGGCATTTAAGAGGAGATTAGGCCACGCATCATCCTCCCCTAATGGATAAGATGGAAGTATTTACGAAAGAAGCTTCACACAGTTTGGCTAGCAGGCCTTTCCCCATTCCATCATTTGAGGAATGCTGTGTCCTCCCTGTTGGAGGATGCAACAACAAGGCACTATCTTGGAAGCCGAGAGCAGCCCTCACAAGACTACCAAACCTGCTGGTTCCTTGACCTTGGACTTTTCAACCCTCAACTGTGAGAAAATAAAATTCTCTTCCCTACATATTATCCAGTCTCAGGTATTTTGTGATGGCAGCATAAATGGATGGAGACTCAAAATGATGAATTTTTGGGTTTTGTTTTAGATTTTTTTTTTCACAGTTCTAGGGATTGAAGCCAGTGCCTCATACACACTACGCACATATCCCTAGCCCAAAAATGATGAATTTTGATATTGGGACTTTAGTTTCTTTAAGTTCTAGCTTCTGGTAGCCACTGCCAGGGCATGGTTGGCCTAGATTTTCCCTTAATAACCAAAAAATATAGGTTTTACTGATGTTTTATATGCCCAAGCCATTTGTAATGTGTAGCCTTTGTTTAGCTTATTGACATGAGTCATTCCTCATCAAAATTCCTAATGAGACTATCTAGCAACCCAGTACCCTACAGTGGCCAAAACTTTCATTCTACCCAAGATGCACAAGCCAATTTTTGGTGAGTGGCTAGTCTACTTACTGTTTCAGGACTATTAGCATGTACTATTTTTAGGATATTCTTGGATGTGAAATTCATTTCCTAATGGAAATGGCTCTTTTATTCTAGCTTGTCTTGATTCATCATGGGGTATTTGCTAGATATTCCTTTGCATATAGCAGAGTCTGTACTCCTGATGTACAATGACATTCTAGAATGGACACTGGACTGGAGTTCAGGACCCAGCTTATCATTTCCTAGTTCTCTGAGAAGCAGCATCTGTAGGTGTTGGGGGTGGGGAGAAGTCAGGAAGGCTGGGTTTGAAATCTAGGTATTCACTAACTAGATGGCCTCTAAGCAATCATATAAACTTTCTGAGTCTCACTTCTCCCATTTGTAAAATGAGAATGGTAACACTTGCCTGGCAGGGTTTGCTGTGAAGAGTAAATGAAGTATCATGCCTGGATCAGTGCTTATCACTTTATAACAGGCATTCAACAAGTGTGATATTCACCTGCAGGGGTGAATACCTTCCTCTGAACTTACAGCATTTGATGAATACACAGTGACAGAACTCTAGGCCCACCACGTAACTGAAGTGGATGAGAATAAGAAAAACAACCCTGCAAGCTTAAAAATACATGGTAATTAAGAGTTGGCCTCAGCATTAGGAAGTAATAGGGAATGCTGAGGATTGTGGCAAACTAGGGAGAATACAACTTCTGTAACACACCAACCATTCCAGCCCATTGATGCCCCACAAGAGGGCAAACATATCAACACTCCTGGTGTTTCAAAAGAAGATGGGAATCAGTATTTTTTTCTATGAAAACTCAATTTTTAAAATGTTAGCTTACTAAAACACACACACACACACACGCACGCACGCACACACACACACACACACACACACACACACGTTGGAGCCAAAGAAAAATTTTTATGAACTCAGTCTGGCCCACTGATGGGGAAGATTCTGTTCAATTTCATTCACTTGATATCACTTAAACCCCACGCTTTTATTGCTTCTTAAGTCTTTTGATATTACTGTGTGGTTTTCAGTACTTAAGTTCTGCCTCCGATTACATCTTTTAATCACCTTGAATAAGATATTTGAGAGTAGGATGGTGTCTTGCTCAGGAAATAGCCACAATTGGTAAACTCTCCTTTGGGTTATATCCTTTGAGACCTTCTAATGACTTGCTTCCCTCCAGAAGAACTTGTTGACTTCTTTCTGCTATGAGATAGGAACACAACAGCTGGATACCTCTAGGAGGTTGAAAATAAACAGGTTCAGAAGCTCTGAGAACAGCAAATGGGCGTTGTAGGTGGAGAAACAGCCCAAAATAAATACAGCTGTTGAGGTGGAAAATTCTATTTACTTTGGCTCTTTTGAGGTCTACATTGGGAGGGAAAGTTCTTAATCCTAGGACTCACCATATACTGATGATGGGGACCCCACTGAAGATCTGCCCCACTGTGCTAGGCACATTCATGCTAGTCATTTAGTATACGCTTGAAGATTAACAGATCAGTGAGGCATTTCAAATGATGAAGGACATTTTGACAAAATGAAAATGATGAGTTAAAAGTCTCTGTACTGGATAGCCTATATTAATGTCTTTTCTGGTATGGGTTGCAAATTATATTGAACATTCTTTAACAACTAGCTTTATTTTTTTTCTACATAGGCACAAGTAGAAAACACATTAGCTTGGGAAGCAGAACATTTGGACTCTAGTTTTACTTTGCTAACTAGCTATAAAACTTTGGTACATCATGATGATTTTCTAGATTCCTATTTCCTCAATTCCTATGTGAGAGGGAAGAAGAGAATATCTCTAGAAAGGCAGTGAGGAGTGGGAAAGGAATGGGATGAGGACTAGAGGTCTGTATTCGTACCCTGGCTCTGATAACTCTTCCCAGGGTGACCTTAGATGGCAGGAACATAATCTTTTATTCTGTCTCTATCTCTGCAAGTCAATCATTGAAAACCCTATGAATATCAGAGAAGCAGGATGATAATGTCTCCTCTGTTGTACGTAGGGTCGCTGTGAGTCAGACACCTAACAACAACTACCACTGCCAGACAGGACTAATGAGTCTCCCTTTCCATATTTGCAAATATGGTTAAGAGAATAGAATTTGTGGGAAAATATTTTGTAAATATTTTGTAAGTGGATATATGAGTTTAGACAGATCTTACTGAATACTGACCCTGCCACCTCTATCTGCTTATGAACAGGTGAACAGGAGAAGGATGTGGCAATCCACTCCCAAAACAATCCCAAAACAAGCAGCCATTGAGAATCCTATGAGGGTCGCTATGAGTTGGACCCTACTTGAAGGCACCTAACAACAACAATGAATAGGTGGTTTAAAATCTCAAGGCATTATTTTCCTAATGAATCTAAAGTGAATTACTATTTTGGTAACACTTACTTCACAATGTTACTGTGGTGAATAAATTAAGTGAAATAATGTAAGGAAAGTGCCAAAATGGGGACTGGCACAAAGTGCTATACACAATATTTATTACTACTAGTGCAAACAAATGATATTGATATATGACCTCCATTTCCAAACTTCTATAATTTTGATTGGTTTAATCCCTAATCAAACTTGATCTAAACCAAAATTGTGTTTCTTGCTTTACAAAGAAAAAAATCATCACACAACAAAACAAAACAATGTCAAGTTTAAGTTGAGAATAAACCTAGTTGTTTTTTGAAGCCCATAAGAAAATAGAGTCAAGACACCCAAATATTTTGGCACAAGCTTAGTCTCCTACTACAGTGAGATAAAAAGTAATGGGAAAGTTTCCTTTAGCCAGAAAAGATTACTTTCCTTCTTTCTGAAGGGAGCCCATGGAAACATTTGGGTCTATAGTGGCCCAGGAAGCAAAAGCAAAAGATTGTGTTCTCAGGGCAACATTCCAGACTTCTGTAAAACTCAGGTCACAGGGGTAAACTCTTTGTCTAATGGCTCTCCAGACCTTGCCAATAATATGCAGACACTCGAAATAAATTGTGTCCAGATGGCAAAAAATGGGTTGATAATCTCATCACAGTGAATCAATCATTCATTTATCCATTGACTTACTCATTTAAAATACAGCAAGTATTGGTCTAACATGCATGATGCACTATACTAGATTCTGTGGCTATGGCCATAAACAAGGCAAAATCCTCAGATCTCAGTGATGATCTATCTCTTTTAAAAGGGTAAAACTAATCACATACATAAGCAGGTTCATGGAACGTTATTTATAGTTGTAGCAATACAAATGTCCAAGAGACTGAATAATGAGTTAAATGATTGGAGTGCATGAAATAATGGAATACTATGCAAACATTTAAAGTATATAAATACAAAGATCACCTGCAATACCACTGTGGCATACAATCCTGTCAGGTCATGGAAGCTAAGCACTGTCAGGCCTGGTTAGTAGTTGGATTGGAGACCTCCTGGGAACACCAGGTGCTGTAGGCTTGGGAGAGGGACCTGCTAGCCCACTCCCCCAAAACAATCAGCCATTGAAAATCCTGTGAATAGCACAGAAACACTACAATAGTGCCAGGCATGGTACCAGGTAGTGTTTTGTCCGTTGTACATAGAGTCACTATGAATTGGACCCAACTGGATGGCACCTAACAACAACAACAATTACAAAGATCAGAAAGATGAAAATTGCTTATTTGTGTGAGATGATAGAAATAATACAAATTATGATGAATCAAAGATGCTCAAACTTGAGTATCAGTATAGCTATGAAAAATATGCATTTGTCTTATTAAGACATGGAAGGTAATATAAAACATTTTTAACTATATAACTATAGCGGAAGTTTTTATTTATTTATTTTCTAAACTTTTTGTTACTGTTGTTTTGTTTTGTTTTTTTAGACAAGGTCTCACTATGTATCCCAGGCTATCCTGGAACTCACTATGAAGACCAGGCTAGCTTCAAACTCTCATCTATGCCCATGCCTCAGCCTCAGCCTCCCTAGTGCTGATACTATAGGCATGTGCCACCATGCCCAACTTATTTTCTAAACTTTCTATAATGTGCTCACTTGTATAAGCAAAGTAAGATGTTGATATATACTGTGATCTGATTGGTGGAAGATTTCTTATTCTCATAAATATCTTCTTCAATATTATGCTAGTTAGCTTTGCATTACTATAACAAAATACCTGATATATTCTACTTAAAAAGAGGGAAAGTTGATTTTGGCTCACAGTTTTGGAGGTTTCAGGCCATGGTCAGTTGGTTCTTTTGCCTTTTGGGCCTGTGATGAGGCCCAAAGCAGAGCTTGTGGTGAGGTGGCCTATTCTCTTCATGGTATCTGGGAATCAAAAAAGGCAAGAGATTCTTAAATATGAAACAAAAAAATACTAAGCATAAAATTATAAATTGATAAAATATATTTTTAAATGTTAAAGCAATATATAATAGAATATGCTGTCTTTCTATAAGAAAGAAGAAGTGTATATATACATTTGTTACTGAAAAAGCACAAAAAAGATAACAGATAAAGATGTTTCTTATATAGAGTAGTTGGAAACAGAGTGACCTTCTCTGAGTAACATATATTTAATTATAAAACATGTTAATATTACAAATGCTTTTAAAATTTAACTCAAAATGGATTTTAAAGCCCAAATTCCAAAATTAAACACAAACAGAAACAAATGACTCTCCCTATAAATCAAATTGATAGAATTCTTAACTACACAAGGAAAATAAGTAACTTTTGGACATAATTCTATAACTGTATACCATTAGTATGATATAGCCCAAAATAAAAAGAACTGCAAATAAATTTGAACCCCTTTTAGTAGTTTATTTTTAATTGAAGTACTGGTATTATATCAGTGAAATTGTTTTGTGTGCACTGTGGGATGGAGCAATGAGCAAATATTGTTTGTGGTGGTGTTTGTGAAGCAGAGTTTTCAATATGGGAGAAGGAAAGTACAAAACTGGACTGAGCAAAGATAAGAAATAACCATCTGATAGTGGATTTGAACTATAAGTATCAGTAAGAACTCAGGACTTCCTAGCATTGCCCCCCAAAAGAGCTAGAAGTAATGAGACATTAGAAGCAATGGCTACAACTACAGCCCAGTTATTGGGTTCTAAATCTCATCCTCTACCAAAAGGAGCCACAACTCCTTGAAAAAATGGATGAAACTAAGTCTATTACAGGGAAAGTATAAAGCAAACCTGAACAATTCATGGTGCCAGAAAGCAAGTACATGTTTAAAGACTAGTGGGTTTATGTTGTAATCAGCAACATAGCTATTTTCCAAGTGAAAATTTGTTTGGACTACTACTATGTAAAGTCTGCAGCCATAGCCTTGTGGCATCCGATCCCGTCAGATCTCAGAAGCTAAGCAGGATTGGGCCTGGTTAGTACTTGGATGGGAGACTGCCTGGGAACACCAGGTGCTGTAGGCTTGGGAGATGTACCCAGCAAACATTAAAGAATGAAATAGCAAAAGATACTAGATGAGGGAAGGACTCCCTTGCTCATATGTCAGAAGAATTAATATTGTGAAAATGGCTATACTACCAAATGCTATTTACAGATTTAATACAATTCCCATCAAAGTTCCAATTAAATACTTTGCAGAAATTGAAAAAACAATCCTAAAATTCATTTGGAAGCATAAAAGACTGTGAATAGCCAAAAACAATCCTAGGTAGCAAAAATAGTGCAGGAGGCATCACAATACCTGACTTCAAACTATACTATGGGACCATCATGGCTTCATACTGGCACAAAAATTGGCATGAAGGTAATTGGAACAGATTTGAAGACCCAAGGAAATACCCACACAAATACAGCCACCTGATCTTTGACAAAGGGGCTAAGAACATTCATTGGAGAAAAGATAGCCTCTTCAACAAATGGTGCTGGGAAAATTGGATATCCCTTTGCAGAAGAATGAAAACAAACCCATATCTCTTAATCTAAAAAAGAGTGGACCAAAAGTGGGTCAGAGACCTCAACATAAAACAAGAAACCCTAAAACTACTAGAAGAAAAGATAGAGAACATGCTCCAACACAAAGGTATTGGCAAACATTTCCTTAACAAGACTCTAATTGCCCAGGAAATAGCACCAAGATTGGCAAATGGGACTACATAAAATTTAAAAAGCTTCTGTACAGCATAGGAAACAATTAACAGAGTTAAAGGAGAGCCCACAGAATGGGAGAAAATCTTTGCATCCTGCACATAGGACTAATTTCTAGAATTTACAAAGAAGTTAAGTAATCAAACACCAAAATAACAAATAACCCCATAAATAAGTGGGCAATGGAACTGAACAGACAGTTCTCAAATGAAGAAATATAAATGGCCAATAAACACATGAAAAAATGCTCAATATCCTTAGCCATTAGGAAATGCATGTCAAAATAACACTGAGACTCCATCTCACTTCAGTAAGTATGACCAAAACTAACAAAACAAAAAATAACAAATACTGGTGAGGATGTAGAGAAAAAGGAACACTTTTACACTGCTGGTGGGACTGTAAACTAGTTCAGCCACTTTGGAAATCAATATGGACATATCTTAGAAAACTAAGAACAGAACTGTCATATGACCCAGCCATACCACTCCTGGGAATATGCCCAAAGAAAGATAAGTTATCATACCACAGGGACACCTGCACTTCCATGTTTAATGCAGTACTTTTCACAGTTGCAAGGGTATAGAATCAATCAAGATGTCCATCAACAGAGGAGTGGGTTGAAAAAATTGTGGTATATATACACAATGGAATATTACTCAGCAATAATGAAAAATGAAATTATGTCATTTGCAGCAAAATGAATGAAACTAGAGAACATCATTTTAAGCGAATTAACCCAGAATCAAAAAGACAAATACTATGTTTCTCATTCATATTTAGGAGCTAAAGCTAACTTAAAGGAAGAAAAAATTATACATATTTACATATATAAAAATGAACAATCATACCTATCTAAGAATGGAAAATAAAAGCAGATCAGAAAGAAGGGAGAGGGCATCAGCAGGTAAGAGCAGGGGCTGGGGAAGTGGAGAAAGAGAAGCAAAATAGTGTAGAGGGATAAAAAGGGAGAGGAAAATCTCAAAATATAAGATGCAACTATATGAATGCATGAAAAAATAGAGGGAAGGGGAAATATCAATGAGAATATAATCCACGATTGCATATGATTTTCACTATATATTAATTAAAGTTCCTACTTTTTTCTTTTCTTCTTTAGTTTATACTGTCATATAAAATATGTACGATGATGAATGTGCAAGCAAGATTGATTTAATTGTTGCATAATTGATATAACAATTGACCTATTACTCTGTACCCTTGTTGTTAGATGCTGTTAAACTGGGTCTGACTCATAGCAACCCTATCTATGACTGAAGGAAATACCTCCTGATCCAGGCATATGATCTTTTTTATATTTAAGCCCATTGTTATGGCCAATTGTCAGTTCATCTAGTTGAGGGTCTTCCTTTTTTTTCATTGACCTGCCACTCTCCCAAACATGATGTACTTCTCCAGAGACTGGTCCTTCCTAACAACATGTCCAAAATATGTAAGACACAGTCTAGCACTCTGGTTGCATTTCTAGGAAAGATCTGTTGGTTCTTTTGCCAGTCCATGGTATATTCAGTATTTGTCTCCAGCACCATACTTCAAAAGCATTAATACTTTTCCTGTTTCCCTTATCCAATGTCCAGCTTTCACACCTGAATGACATGACTGAAAATACCATGGCATGAGTCAGGCACACCTTTGTCTTCAATTTGGCATCTTTACTTTTCAACTCTGTACCCTACCAACATTAATAAATTAAAAAATGCAAAAAATACTTTAAAAATTATCAATGTAATTGCCATATTAGTAGTTTAACAGAAGAAATACATGTTCAATTCAGTAGATGCAGGAAAAAACTGATAAAATTTGACATTCTTATAAATAAAAACTTTAGCAAAGTAGCAATAAAAGGGATCTTCTTTATCAGAACAAAAATATGTTAAAGATTTAAACTCCACAAATCAATAATTTTTAATGAGGAGACACTGAAAGTTTTTCCTGTGATACAAAGAATAAAGTAAGTGTCAGACATCATGGTATATGCCTGTAATCCCAGTGATTGAGAGGCTGAGGCAAGAGGATCATGAGTTTGAGGCCAGATAGAGTCTGGAAAATTTAGTAAGAACCTATCTCAAGATTTAAAAAAGAGACTGGGGTCAATGGTGGAGCATCTGTCTCACATGCATGCAGTTCTAGATACAACCACCAGTACTAGGGAGAAAAAAAGGAACAAAATATGACTGCTACTCTCTCACTTCTAGTCAACATTGCCTTCTTAGACAAAACAACAAAACACAACAATGAGATAAGACATGTAAGAATTGAATACAAAATATAAATAGCATTATCTCCAAGTGACATTTGTTCATAGAAAATACAAAATAATCTAGAGATAAATTATTAAATAATTCAATTCCGCAGTTATTAGACACAAAATATAAAATTTGTTATTTCTATACATGAGCTATATTTAGAAAATGAAATTGGAAAGAATATATCATTTATCAAAATATCAGAAATATTAAAAAGTAGGATTAAAATAATGTAAGGTTTATAAAATTTGTCACAATGAGAATAAATTGTAATTAGGAAAACGTAGCACTGTGGCATCTGATCCTATCCAATCTTGGAAGCTAAGCAGGGTTGGGCCTGGTTAGTACTTGGATGGGAGACTGCATAGGAACACCAGGTGCTGTAGGCTTGAGAGACAAACCCAGCAACCCACTCCCAAAACTCAATCTGCCATTGAAAACACTATGAATAGCAGAGAAGCAGGCTGGGATTTAGCTCAGTTGTTAGAGCGCTGCGCTGCAGTCTCTGAGGTCCCAAGTTCAATTCCCAGCACCGCAAAAATGGGAAAAGGGCCTGGCAATCCACTCCCAAGGCAATCCCGAAACAGTCAGCCATGGAAAACCCTATGAGGGTCACTATGAGTCGGATAGCGACTCGAGGGCACCTACTACAGCAGAGAAGCACTGATAAAGTGTTTCACCTGTTGTACGTAGGGCAGCTATGAGTTGGATACTGACTCGATGGCACCTAACAACAACAAACAGAGAGGAATATATTATGTCCATGACTTGAAGACTCAAGATTGTAAAGATAGCAGTTCTCCATAAATTAATCTAGAGTTTCAATGCAACCTGATCAGAATCTCAGTAGGTTTTTGAGGAGTATTGACAAACCAACTCCAAAATCTATACAAAATACAACAATCTAAGAATAGTCAAGACATTACAGTTGAAGAATTGGCTCTACTGGATATTAATACTTAATAAAGGCTACAATACTTAAAGGGGCTGGGATTTAGTTCAGTTAGAGAAGGGCTCCTCTGCACTGAGGCCCTGGGTTCAATTCTCAGCACCACAAAAATGGGAGAAGGATGTGGCAATCCACTCCCAAAGCAATCCCAACACAATCAGCCATTGAAAACTCTATGGATAGCAGAGAAGCACTGACACAGTGCCTGGCATGGCACAGTGTCAGTGAGTGTTGCATTCTGTTGTACATAGGGTTGCAATGAGTGAGACCTGATTTGATGGCACCTAACAACAACAACATGGTACATAAAAGAATGAGATATTGGTGGCAAGAATAGGCCAATGACAGAATAAAATTTGTGTACTCCAGAAGCTAACAAGTCACATATGGATATTTGGTTTATGACAAGTATGAAAGGTAGTGCTGTAGAGAAGTTAGAAATAGGTAGACCGTTCAATAAATGATGAGAGAAAAGTTGAGCATTATTTGAGGGAAAGATAATATTGGAGCCCTTACTATGCAATAAAATCAATTCTGGATAGCTAATGACACTAAATATCCTGCAGCCATACTACTGTGGCATCCAATCCCATCAGATTTCAGAAACTATGCAGGGTTGGCCTGGTTAGTACTTGGACGGGAGACCTCGTGGGAACACCAGGTGCTGTAGGCTTGGGAGAGGGACCTGGCAACCCACTCCCAAAAAACAATCGGCCATTGAAAACCCTATGAGTAGCAGAGAAGCACTGACAATAGTGTTTTGCCTGCTGTATGTAGGGTGGACATGAGTTGGATACCAACTCCACAACACCTAACAACAAGAAGAACAATGATACTAAATAGAAATGTCAATGCAATAAACCTTTTTATAAAATCATGTAGGAGGAAATTTTTACAATTTCATTGTAGAGAAATATTCTCAAGACACAAAAATAGCCACTAAATAAAATATTAATAAATTTGAAAAATTATAATTATGGACTTCTGTTTACGAGCCATTGAAAGAAGCAAGATGGTGCAACAGTAATGAGCACCTTAGGCACCTAAGTTGTGATCTCTTTGTACCATTCCTCTAACAAGGTAACCAGGGCAACCGATAGAAATGACAGTTCCAAATCTATAACAGGAAGTGTATGGTGTGAACCTACCACATCTTCTGCTTCAAACCAAGAAAGGATCTTTGTTTATGCTTTTGTTTTTTATTTGACTCATTTTTTGTTGTTGTTGTTGTTTTATTTTTCCAGCACTGGGAAGGTTAAAGCCAGGGCCTCACATGTGCTAGGCAAGTGTTCTACCACTGAGCTATACCCCCATGGCAAGACAAGGTCTTGCTAAATTGTACAGGATGCCTCTGCTTTCAAGCTTGCCATCGTCTTGCCTCAGCTTCCTGAGTCACTAGGATTACAGGCATGCACCACAGTGCCCAGTTAGCAAGAAAGTTGTTAGTGGCTACTAGTGTTCATATGAGCCAATTAGAAGGGACTCATACTAGCCCAAGATGGGAAAATTCAAAAGTCTAAAAAAAAAAAAAATTCTCTAATGAATTGATCAAATATATACAAATAAATGTGTTCATAATGATGTGCTAAAAATAACAATCATTGATCACTTCTAAAAATAAAGCATGAAAACTACTGTCAAAATAATAAACAAAGCAAAGAATGATACATTGGCAGTTAAATCACCAGTTCAGTCAGGTATGGTAATTCAAGCCTGTAATCCCAGCACTCAGGAGGGTGAGACAGGAGGATCAACCCAAATTTGAGTACAGCCTGGGCTATATAGTGAGTTCTAGGCTATCCTGGTCTACATAGCAAGTAAGGCCAGCCTGGGCTACACAGTGAGACTGCATTTCAAAACCCAAAAACCAAAACAAAACAAAACCTCCAAACTCTTCAATTCACAGCCTTTACTGAAATAATTCAATCCAGGCAAAATTGTTGTTGTTGTTAGGTCCTGTCCACTCTGGTCTGACTCATAGTGACCCTATGAACAACAGAACGTAACACTTCCTAACACAGTGCCATGTCTAGCACTATGTCAGTGCTTCTCATATTCATAGGGTTTTCAATGGCTGATTATTTCAGGACTGTTTTAGCAGTGGGCTGCCAGGTCCTTCTCCCATTTTTGTGGTGCTGGGAATTGAACCCAGAGCCTCAGTGCAGAGCAAACACTCTACCAACCCCAACCCCTAGGCAAAATTGTTGTTAGGTGCCATTGAATCTAACTTATAGCAACCCTCATACCATTTTTGGTGGCTGATCGGTTCAGAAGTTTTTCAGGAGTGGACTGCCACGTCCTTCTCCCATTTTTGCAGTGCTAGGGATTGAACTCATGTCCTCAGAGAGTGAAAAAATATTAAGTAAAAGATTGATGAAAATATTTTTGTGTATATGTGGTACTGGTGGTTGAACCCAGGGCCTCACATACACTAGGCAAGTGCTTTGCCACTGAGCTGCACCCCAGGCCCCTTTTTATTTTTTTATTTTTTGTTTTGAGACAGAGTCTCACTAAGTTGTGCAGGCTGCCTTTGGCCTCGAATTTGTGATCTTCCTGCTTTAACCTACGGAGTAGCTGGGATTACAGATGTATGCCCCTGCGTTCAACTGAAGAACTTCTTAATGTAAAGATTATGTTGACACTACCTCAACTCACAGCTTAATTTTGACATCAATAAACGTGGAACAAGCAGGGAAGATGTATCTCCTGGCATGACCAACAGTAAATATACTACATTTTATCTGTATAGTAGCAACGAAGAATCAGAAATTAAAACTGAAATCATTAACATTTTTACCAGTAACAAAAATATGAGTTATATATTGCGACCTGTAGGTTAAACAAGTATTTCTTAGACATCACATCAAAAAGATAATAAACTGATAAACAAGATATCATTAAAATAAAAAACTTTTACTCTTTAAAAATAGTATTTAAAATGAAAGAATAAAAATGAAAAGGCAAGCCACAGGCTGCAAGAAAATCTTTGCAAAGTATATATCTGATAAAGAATTTACATCCATAACATACAAAGAGCTATTCAAACTCAATAATAACAGAATAACAAATCCAATTAAAAATTAGGCAAAAAATTTAGTTAGATACTTCACTGAAGAAGGTATACAGATGGCACATGAAAAGAAGCTCAACTTTCTCTGCTTCCCTGTCACTATGAAGTGAGCAGCTCTGCTCCACTATACCCACTCCACCATGATGTCCTGCCTTGTCACAGGCCCAGAAAAAAATAGAGTTTAGAATATAGAAAAGGTAATGAAATGCAATCTCCTCAGGAGTCTCCAGGAAGAATACAACAAAATGCTACCTATACCTGTAAGATTCATGGACAGAAATCTCTAGTATTGTCAATCAAAATAAATCTTTCTGAAAGAAAGAAAGAAAGAAAGAAAGAAAGAAAGAAGAGAGAGAGGGGGGGGGGAGGGAGGGAGAGAGGGACACTATACCATACAATGGAAACTGCTCACCAATATAAAGGAATGAAGTAGTGACATGACAACTTGGATAAATCTTAAATTGCTTATGAATGAAAGAGTATACACTGTATGATTCCATGTCCACAAAATTCAAGGAAGTCTAATCTAATAGAGACAGAAAGATTAGTGGTTAAGGAGGGAGTGGGGTGGGGCAGGAAAAGAGAGATCACAAGGATCATAAGAAAGGAACTGACCAGGATGTTAGGAATTGAAAGCTCATCTGGGTTCAGTATAATAAAAGACCATGATTGATTCATATGTGAACAGATACAGGAGAATAAATAGGAACAGGTTCTGCATATTTCCCTTTAATACAAGCTGAGTTCAATTACCAGGTCCACTTTTTGTCTTAGTAGAGAGTCACTAAAAAACATAGAGTAAGTTTGAGTAATAGAATTGAAGGTAGGCATGGTGGGCAGAATAATAGCCCCACAAAGATACCTACATCCTAATCCAGAAGCAGAGAGTATGTGATGTTACATGGAGAGAAGGAATGAAGGATGCTAATCAGCTGAACTTAAAGTAGGTAAAGTAGTTTGGATTATCCATCCAGGCCCAATGTCATCACAAGGGCAATAAAGGAAAGTGGAAACAAGAGAGTGATAGGGTCATATGTGATGGCAGAAGCAAAGCCTGAGGGATGTGGTGTGAGGAAGACTCAACTGGCTGTTGCTGGTCTTGCAGATGGAAGGGGGCCACAAGCCAGAGAGTGAGCGCAGCCTGTAGAAGCTTGAAAAGGCAAGAAACTGAATTCTTTCCTAGAGTTTCCAGAAAGGAATGCTGCTGACACTTTGATTTTATTCCAATGAGACCATTTCAGATTTCTGACTTTTAAAATAGTAAGATGACAAGTTTCTGTCATTTTAAGTTACAAGTTTATGGTAATTTGTTATTGCAACATTAGAAAATTTACACAGGGAGGAAACATAAAATTAGGGAGGAAAGATCAGAATAGGTAGCAATCCTGCAAATAGGGCAGGCCAAGGTACCGCTCCAGAGTGATGAGCTGGGGGCCCCTAGAGGGCAGTGGGAAAATACTGAGTACAGGAGGATAGGATAGAAGGGAAAAGGATCCTGAAACAAGACAGTCTAGGACCACCTTGACTTACTTCACTGTGTTCCTAAATAAACCACCAGATTCAGGGCCCTAGGAAAAACAGGACAGAGCGGGTTTGCCTTCTGGAGTTTGGCAAAAAAAAAAGAAAAAGATTCTTGGGAGTCAGGTAGAGACTTACTGCACATCCCAGGGAATCGGTCACTATATTGTTCTGAACAAGTATTCGCGTTTTGCTGGGATGGCCCAGCCAGCATCTTACCTGAATTAACATGCAGGACAGCCTTCCCAACCAGGGTGCGAGCTGCCAATCTGGAACATTTTTTGAGATTTGACTCCAACCTATTCCTGCAATCCTTGAACAATCACATCCCCACTCAAATGCAAGTTTTATTTGTGTAAAAGCTGTTAGCCAGCATCATTTAACTCTCAGTTATATGATTGATTACCTTAAACCACACTAGCAGTAGGATAAGGCAGCAAAAACAGAAAAATCTGCTTAGGCAGGCTTTGGATCTAAAAACCAAATGGAAACATTAATGTCTTAAAGCTGAAAGCAGTTACTGGATAAAACTCCTAGGGAACCTTGAACAACCTATTGAACCAAAACAACATCCTGTCCCACAAATGCTTTCAATTCATGTTGTGAAATAAAGCAGACATCTGTTTTTGCCCTGGGAACATAAAACACAGTATTGAGCTTCTAGTGCTATGAAATAGATACACAGTTTCAGAAAGTAGGATGAATAAGTCTCCAGTTCTGTTGAAAAATAATTATGGCTTCATGTTTTTTTTTTTTTCTTCAGGTTGAACCTACTGCCAGATAATTATTTCAAAATGAATGTCTTTTCCAATCCTCTGGAAAAGAATGCTTGGTATGTTTTGATTGGTCAGTGTGCCATCATGCATTTTAGGAGCTCTTTGCTTACTCTGATGTTAATAGATTCTTTTCAGGCAAAGGAGATAGACCATGACCAGATGTGAAGCAGTGGCACCTCAGTTGTGCAACTTTCACCTGGTTTATTATGCCAAGGATAGGAAGGCAGTCCTGTGATCTTTTTTGAACATTTTCCTCTGATTCACAAACTTTGGTAGCACCATGCCCTTGTCTATGGTAACTTCCAAGGCACTCATTCCAGGTCTGAATCCAGAGTAAAAACCTATTCAACATCTGTCTTCCCTACTATGGTATAAGCTCCAGGAGGGCAAGGACCATATTGGTCTTATTCCACGCTCTATTCCTGATGCCTAAAGTTCTGCTTGGTATGTAGTTATTTCTATACAAATAAATTCTGAATTGAATGAGTGGACCACCAATTGCTTCCTTCTCAGGGTTGAGAAGTTTAATCCCAAAACAACTAAGCACTTTCAAAATAGCTCTTTCTAGAAAAATGCAAAGTGACAGAAATTTTCTAAATATGTTATTCTCTAAGGAAACTTTTCCTGATTTGTTCTTCCACGCCATGAAAGCCCTCATATTGGAAATGTCTTCAGCATATCT
>VMDO01015988.1:0-49420 GCA_007922755.1 Pedetes capensis
CGTCGAGTCGGTATCCGACTCATAGCAACCCTCTGTACAACAGGGGAAACACTATTGTCAGTGCTTCTCTGCTGTTCATAGGGTTTTCAATGGCAGATTGATTTTTGGGAGGGGGTTGCCAGGTCCTTCTCCCAAGCCTACAGCACCTGGTGTTCCCAGGCGGTCTCCCATCCAGGTACTAACCAGGCCTGACCCTGCTATGTAACGTATAATGACAGTGGCCTCGTTATAAGGAAGGACAGACCCTAGGAAATTTTAGCTGCTCTGCGTTAGTAAGATTTTATAAATACTGAAAAACTTGGTCGTTGTGATTTGAAAAATGCAGAAGCAATGCAATCACAGGGCCACGGGGCACACGGAGGAGGCGGCCTGTGCCGAGGCTGCACGCACCTCTGGTGGGTGCCGGGCGGCTCCACCAGCATGCCCAGCTCCTTCCCACTGTCCTCGCTGTCGCTCCCCTGGGAGCCCCGCCCCACGGAGCCGTTCTCGTTGGTCTCGTTTCCGCTGGAGCCGCTGCTCATGTCCATGTCTTCTTGGAGCATGGCCTGGCTGGGCTGCGGCTCCACTGGCTCCTTGGTGGGGCAGCTGGGGCTGGAGGGAAAGGCCACATAGCCGTTCATGTCGCAGTCCGGAACGAGGCTGGGGAGGCAGAAGACTGTGGTCACGCATCAGGAAGAGCCATGGAGGTGACCGCAGGCGCCACCCAGGACGGCAGTCTGTGAAGCTTGCTATACATTACTGACGCAACAGCATGGCGGAGATCAGTAACACACCTACAGCTTCACCATGTCGCTCTGTGCTACTAACTGCCGCGTCCAGCCTGCTGTGGACCTGGAAGACAGCTGAAGTGGCAGCCTCCGCCCTGACCTGCAGGTGGAGATGGCCTGTCACCTGGCAGACTCGGGCCGGGAGCTCTGGGATAACTAGAGTCCTACTAAAGGGAGGCCGGGCCCAGGAGACTGCATTTACGTTCCCCCAGGTCACGTGGAACAGCAAGGTGCAGCGCTCAGGCTGTGACAGCACAGCATGAGTTACAGGGCAGCCAACGGGAGGCGAGGCTGCAGGGGGCTCCGCGCCTGGGCCCTGCAGGTGCGGCTCACACTCACCCTGGACAGTCAGGAGCCACTCAAGTGCCAGAGCATCAGTGCCACGGAACTTGGTTGGCTTTGGACAGGGACCCAGTCCCACGTTTGTTGTTAGGTGCCACTGAGCAAAGACTCATAGCGACCCTACGTACAACAGGCAAAACACAATGATCAGTGCTTCTCTGCTATTTGTAGGGTTTTCAATGGCTGATTGTTTTTTGGGAGTGGGTTGCTGGGTCCTTCTCCTGAGCCTATAGCACCTGGTGTTCCCAGGCGGTCTCCCATCCAAGTACTAAGCAGGCCTGACCCTGCTTAGTGTATGAGATCTGATGGTACAGCTGCAGGCAGGGAGACGCTAGGCAGAAACTTTCACCTGGGTGCTTTGCGGGGGAAATTAGACCAAAGAGGCCTCCACAGAGCCTGGAGCCCCACCGAAGGCTGAGCCGTCACAAGAGAGGATGAGGATGTGCTGCTCGGTAGGGGGGAGGCCATGAGCCAGGCTGAGAGCCCGTGCGATGGGACTGGGTGAGAAAGGAGGACCCAGGACAGGGTTTCCAGTGGGACCTTGGCAGGAAGCAGATGGCCACTGAAGCCAGGTGTGGAGGGGGCCTGAGGAAGGTGGGTCAGACTGACGGACACCACCACAGCTGGGACTCGCTGCTGGGTGGGGGCTGGGGAGCGGCCTGAGGGGACGAGGAGGGAGCCACAGGGAGCCCAGGGCCTGAGGCCGAGGAACCAACACCTGGCTTCTCTGCCCTGCTCCCAACCTGCCAAACCCAAGAAGCCAGAGGACGAAGGACCCGCTGACCCTGGCTTGGTGGCTGGGCAGCACCATGGTTGCACTGAGGGAGTCCCCGGAAGGCACCTGTACCCCCACAGCAGAGAGCCCACCCACAGCAGCCCAGCAGCCAGGACACAGCTGACTATGCACAGGACTCTGGACTGTGGGCAAGGTGACAGGGCAGGGTGCTCTCCCGGGCCACATGGCAAGCAGGTGACAGCCTGCACACCAGCCAGCCTGGCTGCAGGGGGACCCCACACCCACACGCTGACCAGCCAGGCACAGCACGGCCCTCCCACACGTCCTGTGCTCATGAGAGACGCGTTTCTGGATTCTTCTCCTCGTTTCCTCCAAAGCCGACAAGAAATGACCAGGGACGCTAACCTGCCAGGGAAAGGCAAGGTTTTCAGCAGCCTGGTGACAGGTCCCTATCCCCTGCCACAGGCTGGTGAGACCACGTCTTGTCCACAGTCACCAGAGCAAAACCAACACGCAGCCTTCAGAAAGACTCCAACAAAGACAGGGAGCACAGCGTCACCACACAGAGCCGGCGCCTACCCTCCACGTTAACAAGGTTCTAGAGAAGACGGGGCGCTGGGATTTAGTTCAGTTGGTAGAGCACTGCTCTACCTCAGAGCAGGCTCTGAGGTCCCGGGTTCAATTCCCAGCACTGCAAAAATGGGAGAAGGACATGGCAACCCACTCCCAAGGAAATCCCGAAACAGTCAGCCATTGAAAACCCTATGAGGGTCGCTATGAGTCGGATATGACTTGACGGCACCTAACAACAACAGAGAAGAGGAATCCATGGAACAAGGAAGAAAGGTCGAGAAAATGCCCCACGTGGAGCAAAATGCCATGTTAGAACAGAAACGTGGGAAGGACGAAGCTCAGTCAAGAAGGAAGAAATGGCTTGGGCAATGGGAAGCTGAGTGAGGCTTTGTTCAGATGCCACGGGGAAGAACCCACGTAACCCAGGAGAGGCGAGAAGGCGGGAAAGCTGCGCTTGTACCTGCAGATGACAACTCTTTCTGAAAAGACACAAGACCACCAAAAGCAGAGACCACGGGGCAAAATCCACAAAGAAAGCACCCTATGCTGCAGACACACTCAAACCCGCTGAACACCAGGCAATCCTGAAGAGTCTGCCAGCCAGCACGAACCGATGAAAGTTCTGTTTTCAAGAGGAAAGGCAATACCAGCGGTGCTCACCCAGGAAGACAAGCAGGAGACTGACACACAGGACGGAGAGCCACGTCGCCCGGAGCCTCTTCTCCGAGTTCCGTGGTCAAAAGCCACTGTCCACACACCTCCGAGAGGAAACGGTGCAGGGAAGGGAGGACACCACAACCAAGGACGCTGGCTTGCTGTGGTGTAGACAGCTGGAGTTCATCAATACCCTGAGTCACGGAAAACCTAACACGCTAGGGTTATTTCAGTTAATGCGGGAACAAGATAAGAAAGCCCCATATTCCGGCTTTTTTGATTTAGCATTTTCTGGATGTTGTACCAAACTGAGGACGTGGAGAGGCCACCCACAGAGGTGGCAGGGGTGCACGGAGCGGTCAGCATGGGGAAGATGCAGAGGAAGAGGCTACTCTGTTTGTCAGTTTACCCAGCGCTAGCAGGACCGACTGCATGAGGCTGGGAAGGCAGAGCCGCTCATGTGCGGTGGGGGTCATCGCAGGACCTCTCTGGGGGGCGTGCACAACCCTCTCTCCTTCTAGGAAGCTTGTTGTTGTTAGGTGCCGTCAGGTCGGTGTCCGACTCATAGCGACCCTCATAGGGTTTTCAATGGCTGACTGTTTCGGGATTGCCTTGGGAGTGGATTGCCAGGTCCTCCTCCCATTTTTGCGGTGCTGGGAATTGAACTTGGGACCTCAGAGCCTGCTCTGAGGTAGAGCAGCACTCTACCAACTGAGCTAAATCCCAGCCCCTCTAGGAAGCTAGTGTGCATAAATGCCGGTCCACGTGCAATGGATGAGAGCTCAGTGGGTGGGAGAACAAACTGGCCAGGGAGTAGTCTGTGTCCTGCCCAGGGCACCTGTCCACATGACTGTCCTGGCCAGGTGCCATCCTCAGCTTCCAAACTGGGCTCCTGCCTCCTCGGGCCCCTGCTGCGGTGCGCACAGCAGGAAGAGAGATCCCAGTGAAAGGAACATTGCTCAGACCCTGTCTCCGAGCACAGCCCTCACCTGCACCTGGGCTGCAGGCCCTGAGGTCCAGCTCCATCTTGGGTGTCTCCTGCCCCTGCCCGCTGCAGGGCCATACCCCGTGTGCATGGACCTCAGGGCCCTTGCACTTGTGGCCCCCTCACACCACGGCACTCTCCAGTCACTGCCCTGACAACCAGGTCGTGTCCCCTGCAGGCTGCTTCTCACGCCCACTGTGCTCCCTCCCCAGGGCCCTGACGTGTTGGGCTGGTGGCCGTCTGTCCCCCTACACGAGGGCAGGAGCCGTGGGTGCTCCCTGCTGGACTCCCAGACAAGGCACATTCTGCCGAAGGCGCACATCCTGGGGCCTGGGCTCTCCAGAGCATGGGGTGCCCATCGGAAGGAAGGGGGCCAAGCAGGCTCTTTCCTAACAGCTTTTCTAATCACACCCCAGCCAGGTGTCCTTGTGAGGCACAGGGTCACCTCCGGAGGGTGTCAGCCTCTGTGCAGACTGGGCTTTTCTTCCTCCCTTCCCTTTTGCCACTCTGGGATTGCACCTCCCAGCAAAGCACTGACACTTAAGGATCACCCAGACTCTGCATTCAGGAGAACCTAAACATGGCAGGCCTGAAGAGTGAGGGGGTGGGCACACGGAGGGTAACATTCTAGGTAGGGGACGGCAAGCGGGAAGGTCCTGTAGCAACCCTGTGCCTACCCTGTGTGGGAGATGGGTGAGGCTGGAGTGGAGGACAGGAGGGCGACAGGATGTCACTGGGGTGGGGCCAGGTGGCAGGGTTCCTCTCAAAGGCGGGCACTGGGTCTGCTGAGTGGGACGGTGAGGCACTGCAGGGTTCCGTGCATCATGGTCTGACTCACCTCCGGGGGCTACGGAGTGGGATGGGGGGAGCAAAGCAGCCTCATCGGGGGCTCTGGCTGGGGTTCACTGGAGCCACCATGGGGCATCGGGTGGGTCGAGGCATCTGCTCACTGCTGACCCTGCATTCTGAGCCCACCCATTTCATCCTCAGCCCTCCCTAACCCTCTCCGCTGAGTGAGTTGCGAAGGTGACTGCAGGAAGTAGCGGACAGGCCAAGCCAACAGGCCCAAGAAGGCCACAGGCCCGGGTTCCACCACCTCCTAGCTCTGTGATCATGGACAAATTCCTTAACCTCTCTGAGCCGTGGTTCCTCGTCTCTAAGGCAGAGATAAGGACAGTCCTGCCTCACACCGGTAACTGGGAAGACTGAATGACACACCTGGGATGTAGTTAAGTTGTCCAACAAGGATCGGCTTTTATTATCAATGCTTGTGGCTTCAGGAAAATAGAAGGGACAGAAGTCTTTTAAAAGAGAAAGCATGCGCTGGGATTTAGCTCAATTGGCAGAGCACTGCTCTGCAGTCTCTGAGGTCCTGAGTTCAATCCCCAGCACTGAAAAAAGGGGAGGACATGGCAAGCCACTCTTGAGGCAATCCTGAAACAATCAGCCATTGAGAACCCTATAAGGGTTGCTGTGAGTCAGACACAACAATGACAATTAAACTCTTTTCTTAAGAGAGAGAGAGAGAGAGAGAGAGAAAGCATGAAGCTGGGCGTGGTGGTGCAAACCAGGGGTGGAGGCAGGAGGATCACAACTTTGAGGCCAGAGGCAGCCTGTGTAATTTCGCAAGACCTTATCTCAAGATAAAAAGTGAAAAAAGAGCTAGGGGTGTGGTCCACTGGCAGAACACTTGCAAGTGAGGCCCTGGGTTCAGCCCCCTAGTACCAAAAACAAAAACAAAACAAAAAAGCAGGGTGGGGGAGTGAGAGGACTAGGGATGGGGGGCATCTCAGCCAGGGAGAGAGCCGTCTTTGGCTGGTAGGTAAAGGCCTAAGCGTTCAGGGCTGCCTGGGGTACACCCTGGGGCTCACGGGACTCCTGGTTGCTGCCCCACCATTCCAGCCCCGGGCACCTGTTTGGACGGGATTCACTGCTGCCACAGAGTACCTCAGAGGGGAGAGGAATCTTTGCGCAGACGGTTGGACAAGCATGGCAGAAACTGAAAGACAAGCGAAGCTAAGGCACCTGAACCCTCGTGATGCCGGAAGGCGTGCCACTTTGTACTCACAGCTCTAACTGAACCACCTCATCTTGCCAAGTTGGCAGAACACACGGCTGGTCACAGCAGACTTTGCCTCCTGCACCCACAGATGTGTAGCTCCCTGGAAACCTGGTTCTCCCAGGGCAGGGGAGGGGCAGCCTGGCCGGGCCGGGGGCCAGGAGGCTAGCGCTCTGAGCCTCCACTGGCTCTACCCATGGAGAACAGTCAGGAGCGAGGCTTGGACCCCTGACCCGGTCACTCGGCCATGTCTTTGGCTGCCTGGACCAGACAGAGGCATGCTGAGGAAGTGCAATGGATGATGAGATCATGCATCGGGGATTGGGGGAGGATTGTGGGGTGAGAGGCCCCGAGCTGAGGCCACAGCCTGGCCCCCACCCCTGCTTTCACAGATATTTATATTTTCCATTATAAATAGTACTTTTTTTTTAAAGGAACAAAAGTACAGCTTGGGTCCCCGCTCTGTCCTCTGCTGCCACCAGGGCCGGAAGGGCTTCTTGCCTTCCTGCCTAAGGGGAAATAAACACATTTCCTCAGGGAAGTTGAAAACCAGCAAAGGGTGATGGGGGTTGTACTTTTGAGATGGGAGTATAGACGGGTACACTGTCAGGTCACAGTTGGATGTGTGTCCCCAATCTGAACATGTCCCTGTGACCCCCCCCAGCCCTCGGACTGGGAGCCCTGCTTCCCACAGCTGGCTCGCCCAGCCTGTTTCCCAACTTTACGTAACAGGGCTGGGACGGCCTGTCCTGTGGTCTGCGAGCCCCGGGGCATTTACAACCCCAAATATCATAACAGGCTTGCTACTTCCTGCTAGGAGCCAACTCCCTGGGGCTTGCCTGCTGTAATCCGGAGAAAATGTTTGTCCTGCTGAATAAACAGCCACGCTCTCCATGGCGACGGCTGGGTAGCTGGGGAAAACGTGGCCAGGGCTGCCCAAATATGGAAGGGAAGGAGGCAGCAGGCAGGCTGAGGGACAAGGCTGGGAGACAGCAGGAATGCAGGGAGTGCACCCCAGCCTGCCTGAGCTGCTCCGCGGGGGGTGCTACTTTGCTCAAGGACCTGAGCTGT
Organism: Pedetes capensis; assembly: GCA_007922755.1. Classification (NCBI taxonomy): domain Eukaryota; kingdom Metazoa; phylum Chordata; class Mammalia; order Rodentia; family Pedetidae; genus Pedetes; species Pedetes capensis. The sequence continues at coordinate 7,188 of VMDO01015988.1, forward strand.
TTTTCCCTACGGGGTGTCCTAGCGGCAGGTCCTGGTTCCTACAAAGCCCAGTCTGCCGCGTCACCTGCCTCTGCCAACCATGTGCCTTGGCTGTCGCCAGCATGGCTTCGCACTTGCTGCTTCTCATTTGCTCTAGACATGGAAACCCAGTGGCCAGCTTGTTATGACTGGGCATATGATGAGCATCAGGACTTGAAGTGAGGACCAGGTGCCCAGAGGGAAGCGTGCAGGTGCAGGGGAAGGCCAGCGGAGGCCCCGGTCTGCACTTGCTGGTTCTCTCCGGAGTCGCAGATGGGCGGCTTCCCACGAGGGTGGGGCGCAGGTGTGTCTACAAAGCTGCCCGGGAGGTATTTCCACCACTTTCCAAGAAAACGGTTGCTTTAGGAGGGTAAAGGCTACATCCAGAGCATGGCGCCTTCCTCTGACTCCATGCTCAGAGGTCCCACGGGCCAGCCAGGAACTTTCCAGAGCTGCAGGCTGTGGGCTGACGAGGCCTGGTGGAGCCATGTCACCACTTAAAAGCCATTCAGCCGGGCGCTGTGGCACACGCCTGTCATCCCAGCAGTTGGGGAGGCGGAGGCAGGAGGATCGCAAGTTTGAGACCAGAGGTAGCGTGCGTAATTTAGCGAGACCCTGTCTCAAAAAGTAAAAGAATGGGCTGAGGGTGCAGCTCGGTGGTCCAGCACTTGCAGAGCATGCAGGCGTGAGGCCCTGGGTTCACCCCACAGTACCTCAAAAAAAAAAAAAAAAAAAAAAAAAAAAAAAAGCCATTCAGAGGGGGAGATGAGCAGCAGAGTCAGGAGGACCCTCCTACTTCCGTCTCAACACAGGGTGCCATGCCGTGACCCCGGGGTGGGAGCGTATCGGAGACCTCTCGGCTCCCAGCAGGCGGCTGGGAAAATCATCTATAGAGTGACAGGCACTCCAAGCCCTGGAAGTGAGGTAGATCCTGGAGGCTGCCTGCTCAGAGCCTCTCCACCCAGAACAGACAACTGAGGCCCAGAGCAGAGCGGAGTCAGGCAGCAGCAGCCAGCTGGCTGGCACAGGCTCCCCTCCCTGCCCAGTCCTCCAACCCCCACGAAGAGCCAGGGCTGCGCCAAGGCTGTGCCAATGAATCACCCCAAGACAACAGCGACAGGAACTGCAAACACCCACAGTGCCATCCCCGTGCTAGTGCACCACGCAGCTACCACTGAAAAAAAAAAAAAAGGAGTCCCTTTCTGCATCACACTCAGACATCTCAGAAAAAGTGACTGGCCCTGTATTTAAAACACAATTTCCAAAGAAAGTCTTTGAACAGAATCCTGCTCCCCCTTCCGCCTAAGCCAGCGGGGGCCAGGAACCAGGGGCAGGGGTGTCCAGGCAGGAACTTCAGGTCACAGTGGGGTGGGTGGGCACTTCGCTCCAAAGCCAAATAGGCTAGTGGCTCTGCTGTGCCAGACACAGGAGGTGGGAGGAATCACAGAGGGGGCTCTGGCCATGGCGTGGGGACTCTCAGCATTTGGAGCCCTGAGGCCCATGTCTCCCACAGGCCAGCCCACTCAGGATGCAGCACCTGACCTCAGGCCTTCACTGTACCTCTGTAGCACATGCAAACGGGAGGGGGGGGCGACCAGAAAGACCCTGAGACAGCCTGGGCCTGGGCATGCCACGCCATGTGCCCACACAGCCTGAGTGTGCGCTTCTTCATTTGTCAAGCCTAGGGGTTACCCTGGATGATTTCCAGGGAGCCTTCTGGCTCCGCTGTTCTGTTGAGTATGAATCAGCTTTCCAAACTGGTTCCTTCTGTGTAGGTTACAGAAACCTTGGCAACCAAGTTGTCATCCCTCACCCAGGCCTTCCAGGAGGGGGAAGCAGGCCACGGCCCACCTCCAGGTCCATGTCTGTCCTTGGCAGCCTAGATATACCTCAAAAGGACGGAGTGGCTGCTCTGCTTCAAGTGCACCCCAGGACTTCTGGGGAGACGGAGTAGTAAATACAAGGATGTCACGGGCAAAGGGGTGAGCGCCAGGGTGCCCCAGGGGTCCCGGGCCTGGCTTGGCACAGGGCTGGTCGGGTCTTCCTGCTTGTCCCCTCCAGGGGCCAGCTCCCAGTCCAACGCACATCCATGGCCCTTCCCCGGGTCAGACGTGGCTCTCTGGCTTCAGAGTAGGAAGCCGGTTCCCCGGGGGCCCTTGGCCTCAATGCCCTGACCACCGCTCCCTTGGCCATCCTCCTGGTGGGGAGAGAGGGGAGGGCTGGTAAAAAGAAAACTGTTTAAGGAACGACAGTCCGGTGTGGTAGCCACTCAGTAGCTCTGCACCCTCGGGCAAGCTGTTTAACCTCCCCGACCTCGGTTTCTTGATCTGCAAAATGGGGACATGCGTGCCCACCTCGCGGAGGTCCAGGGCGCGTTACTGCCACCGTCGGCAACCTGTGCAAGGCTGAAGGTCCCCCTGCACACCCCCCCCCCACGGCCGTTTCCACACCGAGAGGGCGACGCGCAGCGCAGAGGGCTCGAGGCGCCGGCTCGGGACCCCGGCTCGCCCGCCGCCCGGGGCGGTTACGTAAGCGGCGAGTGGGCTGCCGGCCACGGTCCCCGCGTCGTCCGGCCAACCGAGCCACTCACCGCGCCGCCGCGTCGCGTCTGCGTCCGCCGCGCGTCGGTCCCTCGGTCGGCCCGTCCGTCCGTCCGCCCAGCCCGCCGCCGCCGCCGCCGCCGCCGCCGCCGCCGCCGCCGCCGCCCAGAGCCGCGAGGTCCCGCAGCGTCACGGCCGCCGCCGATTCCACCGCCGCTGTCACATAGTGGAAAACGTGACCGCGCGCCCCGCGCCCGCCCCCCGAGCCCGCCATTGGCCGCGGCGCCGCCTCATCTGCATACGAAGGGGGCCGGGCCTGCGAGGGCCGCGCGCCCATTGGCGGCGGCGCCCGTCGCTCTCTTTACATAAGACGCACATGGAACTCCATGTTCACCGCTCGGGTTCCTTCAATGAAGGCGCCGCGCGCTCCCGCCCCCTACGCGTCCTCCCGAGTGGTCCCTTCCACTTCCGGCCTCGGAGCCTCCCATTCACGATGCCTGGCGGCGGGCGGCTCTCGCGGCGCGGAGTGGAGCGCACCACTCCGGGGCGGGGGCGCCGCGGCGGGCGGACGCGCTCCTGCGCAGCGCGCGCCGCGTCCGAGGCCAGGCCCCGGGGTCCGCCACCTGCGGCGGCCAGCCAGGGGGAGGTGCGCCCCCCGGGGCTGAGGGGCGCCCCCAGCCCCCGGACCCCCTTCCGAGACGCACTCCCATTCATTCATTAACTTGCTGTCTCATTCATTCATCGCTAGGCGCTGGAGCTGCCGGGAACAGAGATGGGGCGGCCTGGCAGGAGCTCCCGGTGCACGCCCACCCAGGCCGGCCGGTGCCGGGATTGACACTTGTCCCGGATTCCAAGTAGCCTTTCTTATTTTTGAAACCATGGGTTGCAGTTTTTGGTTTAGGACATAGGGCCACTGTTGCTGTGAAGAAATACAAAAGAAGTAGATGATATAGTTCCGGCTCCCGAGCACATCACGAAGGAGAAAACTCCGTTTTCTAAAAAGGGAGTTTAGCCAAATACCAAATGGGGCGGTGTGGATTACAGATTAGCCAGGGCCAGAGGTGTCCTCCCAGGCTCCATGGAGGAGGAGGCGCTTCAGAGGGGGTAGAACCCGAGAAGCGCTTGGGAAAGGAGGGCCTTCCTGAGATCCAAGCCACAGAGGCACACCAGCGGATGTGGGGGGCCCCCCCGCTAGCCCCTATAGCACCTTGGCTGAGGCTGTTCCCTTCAGTAAACATTGGAAGGATGTTACACCCCCAACCCCTGGCCAGTGTCAGAGGCGAGGGTGGAACTTCCCCTGGAATGCTTCCAGGAGGACACTTAGTTGTGGGACATAGAACAACTTGCTGGCTCTGAAAGTGCAGGGTCTGATGGGGGAGGCGCGGCTGGCTTGATGTGGAAGGGCTGAAGGGACACCAGGTATTGTCTGAAAAGCTGGGGCCTGTGTCATTTCCTTCCGCCTTTCCTGACCTTTCCTGGGGACCTGGGATGGGAGAAAGGAAGTAGCCAGTGTAGACCAATTGAGCTGCTGGTGTCCGAAGCCAGCTAATCGAGGCCAGCTAACCGGCATTCGGGAGTCCCTGTGTGTAAGCCCCTTCCTTCCCTCTCCCTGATAGGACGCGTCTGTAGCTCCTCAGATGTAAACCGAGGCAAAGACCAGCTTCATCTGGGCCATCTTTCCCACAGAAGCCCTGGGAAGGGTCAGGGCACCGTCCTCCGGTTTCTCTGACATTGACACCTCACCACGCTCCCCGCCCCTTCTCTCTAGCAGTCACAAACCCCAGGCAAAGCCTGCCGGAGCTACACCCTGCACACACCCAAAGGCCCTTTTGTTTCCTCATTTACATTGGCGTCAGTGGTGGCTGCACTGTTCTGGAAACAAGAACAAACAGACAGCGTGTCCACACCTCACAGGCATTCTCCTTCACGCCCAGCTTTTGCTTGGTCTACGCTCTATATTCAGCCTGCGTGCCATGTCACATTTCCTCCCTAAATTTAGCCTTTTCTATTCCCACCAATAAATCTGATAGAAAGACACTGAAGTCAATTCTTGTGGGAATTCTCAAATGCTACGGGCCTCTACCGTGGCTCTCAGCAGGCTTCTTTCTTGTTATGGGGAAATTTCATTCATTCCACAAATACTTGTTGACACCTGAGTGTTGAAAGAGGCATACGAATCTATATCTCCCTGGAATTTGCCTGAACGGATTTTTTTTTTTTCTTTGTGGTACTGGGGGTTGAGCCCAGGGCCTCGTGCTTGCATGCTCTGCAAGTGCTGGACCACTGAGCTGCAACCTCAGCCCATTTTTTTACTTTTTTTTTTTTTTGAGACAGGGTCTAACTAAGTTACACAGACTGCCTCTGGTCTCGAACTTGCGATCCTCCTGCCTCTGCCTCCCAAGCCGCTGGGATTACAGGCGTGTGCCACCGCGCCCAGATACCTGAAAGGAATTTGTGATGTGGTGCTGGGGCAAGTTGGGAAGCAGTTTAGTCTAAGATGGGGTATAAGTCCAGAGAGGACAGGACAGACCCAGGCAGAAATCCCTGAGCTAAACTGGGCACGGTGGCGCACGCCTGTAATCCCAGCGGCTCTGGAAGCAGAGGCAGGAGGATCGCAAGTTCAAACCAGAGGCAGTCTGTGTAATTTATCGAGACCCTGTCTCAAAAAAGTAAAAAATGGGCTGAAGGTGCAGTTCAGTGGTCTGGCACTTGCAGAGAATGCAGGTGCGAGGCCCTGGGTTCAATCCCCAATACCACCACCAAAAAAAAAAAAAAAAAAAAAAGAAAAAGAAAAAGAAAAAAAAAGAAAGAAAGAAAGAAAAAAAAAGAAATCCCTGAGCTAGCCCCAACAGGTGAACACTGAAGGCTTCGAACCCCCACTATCAGGTCAAGCCCATGAAAACCACTCTAGCTGAGTCAAGACAGAAAAAGGGATGGAGAGAGTGTGTCAGGATAGTCAGGTTGGATGGAGCAAGGTTTCTTTCCCCCGCCAGCACACACTGCCTCACCTCCAGCACAGAGCTCTTGGCCAGATAAATTGCTGTTGGCACTGAGGCAAGCAGTGGCCGGAAGAAAGACAGCCTTCAGTTCAGAACGGGTGCCGAGTCCAGATCCACTCATGATGGGTAGACAGAGTCCCCACATGAGGAAGAGTATCTTTAAGGCATTGGAAGGAAAATCCACCAAAAGGGGAGGAGTACTCCTAGCCTCGGAGGGAAAGTCTGCCGAGAGGGGAATAGTACCTCCAAAAGGTCTCTTCATGGAGAGGGACTTGGAACCTCATTTTTTCTTTTTCTTAAATTTTAATTGGTCACTATTGTAGATTTCTGGGAAATATTAATGAAAAATATATAATCTTCTGGCTCTATGGGCAATGCTAATTCAGATTGGGAGTTGACTGGCCTCAGGCTTTCTTGAGTGGGGAAATTCCTGAATGACTTCCAACAGTGTAAACTCCTTAAACAAAAGCCTTTGTACTGACAGCTCTACAGTAAGCAAATCATTTTGATAAGATAAAGCACCTGTTTGTCATAACAATGGACTCAATGAGGTGACACACAGGTGACAGTTAACTGCCCCGAATTCCTACATAAAGTTAAGAATAGTCCATTGTTACAGGAGATGTAGATGCTCAGGTCATCTTGGTTTATCTCTTTGAAGTAAACACAATTTATCTCTAAATTCATCTCCCATTTTGATCACCACCTGACACTCATGTGACAATTTAATCTAGTGATTGTTGACAAAACTTTGATGTAATCCATCAGTGCAACCAACTTCCTTGTCTTTTTTCTGATCTTTCATAAGATTTAGTGAATTGATATTCTATATAAAAAGGCTGGGTTATCTGGAAATAAAAGGAACAGATTCACACTGCCTCTGAGCTGCTGTGTCTGTTACCCATCGTAGACTCCTCATCCGCTTTCGGGGAACCCTGGATCCTAGGCTGCAGCTGGTCTGCAGCAAATGTGGGTGCATGAGGGGTCAGGCCCTGGGCTACCTGGGAAGGGCCACCCAAAGCCCATTCCCACTAGGCTATTTCTATCAGGTCAACTCTGCCCATCATGCTTGGGCCCAGCGTGGAGGCCACCCCCATCCTGTACCCACCCCCCCAGACCCTTGCCAGTCTGCTCCCTGGCTTTCTCACTCACTCATACATTTAGTCAGCAGGGTGCCAGTTCAGCTCTGTGTTGGCTCCCTCTCCATGCGGATGGCATGGTTTGTGAGTTGGTCAGCAGGAGCCTGAGCTGGGAAGGTGCAGGACAGGGGGCTAAGAAGAGAATTAGTTCTGTAAATGGGGGCAGAGGTGGCCAGTAAAGCCCTATCTAAGATGGAGGGCATGGTCAATCTCTCTGGCCCTCCAGCCACAGAGCCCTCTTCCTTGGCCTAAGGACACTGGATGTGGAAATGCCTGACCCTCACTCTCTAGCCTCTTGTGTCTTGTGCTGGCCCACAGCTGGCCTCAGCTTGGCACAGTGGCTGCCTCTAGCAGGGAGACCCTCAGCTAGCTCCCAGAGCACGGGCATCTGTGGCCAGGGCTTCAGATGGGTGAGGCAAAGCTCACCTGTGTCTGGTGGTCAGGAAGGCTCTGACCAGGCAGAGGGCCCATGGGCAGGTGCCCCTCCTGGACAGCTATGTCTCTGCTCTTGTATAGACCTCATTATTGCATATTTAAATAGAAATAAAAATGACTAAAAACATTAGTTCCCCAAGATTCTGCCTTTTAGATGTTGTCCATCTCTTCTTCATTGCTATGGGAACACAGTAATTAAATGTGTACCCAGCCAACTTATTATCAGTTTTGCAAATAAAAGGCATAGTTTTAACAGAAGTAAAAAAAACCAAAAACCAAAAAACAACAACAAAAAAAAAACCTGTTGTCATGTCACTTGAGAAATCATGAAAACCTTAACTTTCTTGTTCATAAGGACATTAAATGAAAAGCCAAGGGTTTCCCTGAGGTAAGATCTCCACCCTTAGTGAGGGAAACCCTTCCTAGGGTTTGGGACCACCAATACCCTCACTGTTTTGGACACTCCCAGGGAAAAGTAGCTTGCCAACAAGGCTCCTGTGTCCAAGGTGATGCTCAGTCTCTAAGGTAACGTCTTATATGTGAGGTGATCCCCACATCTGAAGTAACACCCTATGTCTATGTCTAAGGTAATCCCCATGTCTGAAGTAACATCTTATATCTGAGGTGATCCCCATGTCTGAAGTAACACCCTGTGTCTGAGGTGATCTCCACATCTAAGGTAACATCTTATATCTGAGGTGATCCCCACATCTGAGGTAACACCATATGTCTATGTCTAAGGTGATCCCCACGTATGAGGTAACATCTTATATCTGAGGTGATCCCCACATCTGGGGTAACACTCTATGTCTGAGGTTACCCCCCACATCTCAGGTAACACCCTATGTCTGAGGTGATCCCTATGCCTGAGGTAACATCTTATATCTGAGGTGATCCCCATGTCTGAGGTAACACCCTATGTCTGAGGTGATCCCCCATGTCTGATATAACACCCTGCTATGGTTTGGGTCTGGAATGTCCCCCAAATGCCCATGTGTTAAAAGCTTTGTCCCCACAGCAGTACAATTGAGAGGTGGTGGAATGTTCAGGAGGTAGGACCTAGTGGGAGGTTTTAGGTCATTGTAGGCATGCCCCTAGGGGGCTTGTGGGACCCTGCTCTCTTCCTCTCCCTATGTTTCACATCAGTTATGAGGTGGAGCATTTGGCCACATGCTGCTGTCATGATCAATTTTCCCTCGCAACAGGACCAACCAGTCATGGACTAAAACCTCCCAAACTGTGAGCCAAAATAAGCTTTCCCTCTTTGTAAGCTGGCTATCTCATTTCTTTGTTATGGTGGCGGAAAGCTAACACACCCTATGTTCAGAGTGGTGTCCTACGTTTGAGGCGATTGCCCTGTCTGAAGTGATCCTTCATGTCTGAGGTGATCTTCTCATCTGCTGTGCTCCTTGTGGTAGAGGTGATCCCCCTGACCAAGATGATCTCTGTATCTGAGTTTCCTCTTCCTTCATGAGGTGGAAGCCTCTCTCATCAAGCAGGGTGGCATCTCATGGGTCATCCAAGCCATGGACCGTGCCGGCGGGTCCTCTTTCCCTATCCCTCTCTGCCAGTGTGTGTCCCCAGGACTACTGCCTCAGCTTGCTTCTGTCAGCGTTGTTGTAGGTGGCACTGAAGGGCCATCCAGCTGGCACTCCCACCATTGACATCCGGGAGTGGCAGCAAGAACTGGGGCAAAACCCATCGCCACCAGGGTCCTTGATCTGAGCAACAAAGAAGGAAGCAGAAGGCTGAGGCCAGGCTTCACCTTCACATGTGAGCGTGGCTCCTGGGCTCCCTCTAGACCACACACGAGCTGTGACAGACACGGGGTTACTGAGGTCCGGCGTCACACTCAGCTCCATACACATTCTCTTTTTTGATCCTCATACCTGCATGAGGCATGTGCACGATGTAATCATGGAGGACTGATGACCTTTGTCAACAGCATGATCTCAAGGCCACTCTCACCACACTGCGCTGCAGAGCCTGGGACACAGCTGGCTCAGCAGGCAAGGCCACAAGTCACAAGTGACCAAAGTTCAAGTTCTAACATCCCTTTCCTTCCCTGGGACATTGTCCCCACCCCCAAGCTGCTGGGCAGATGCTCCCTGCATTCCCCTAATTCCTCTCTAAACCGACAAAGGCTGGCACGTGGGTCCCTCTCATGTACCGCCACCCACATGCTCATCCAGCCAGCCATTCCAGGCTCGTGGGCCTCCCTGTGGAGGTGAAGAGCTGGGGAGCGGTAGGGTGTTATGTGTCCTGCCTGGTTCTCACTGCAAGTCTGCCTTCCCCCCAGCGCCACTCCCAGCCCGCTACATGTCACTTGTGGTTTGGGAGTGCCCTCTCCTCCTGGCTTCTCCTCAGTGCCCAACATGGAGAAACCTCTGCCGAGTCCGCAGAGGCCCCATGGCAGCCAGAGCTGTCACTTCTGCAGAGCGGACATGTCCTCCCTGGATCCCTTACCTGGGGTGCACCTGCAGGATGGAGTTTGCACTCTCTCACCTTGTCCTCCCCACCCCCTCTGATGCGCCCTTCCTACCTGGGCAGCTCGGGGCACACTGGAGCAGAGAAGCAGACGCTCTGCCCTGGTAGGAAGCTGCCTCTGCCACAGGACTGTAGAGCTGGCCGATTGTGCCGGCAAGACCTGAGGGCACACAAAGGACCGCGGGTCTTCATGGTGCTGCTGGGGACAGAGAACCGGGCTCAGCCTGCGAGGGAGAATCCTCTGGAACAGAGCTCTCACCTGTGATTATGGCGCAGTGTCTTGGCATGGCCACCGGGCACTGGCTCTACTCATCTGCTGGGATGACTCCAGCAGTGGGCAAGAATGTGGTTAACAGCCGGCTCTCTGAAAGGAAAGAAGGAAAGGGAGAAAGAGAAAGAAAGAAAGAAAGAACGAAGGAAGGAAGGAAAGAAAGAAGGGGAAAAAAAGAGGAAAGAAAAATAAGCTGCAGCACTTGCCGGTCTCTGGTATAAACGACCCCACTACGACACTTTTTTGTTGTTGTTGTTTGTTTTTGGTAGTACTGGGGGTTGAGCCCAGGGCCTCCCGCTTGCATGCTCTGCAAGTGCTGGACCACTGAGCTGTACCCTCAGCCTGTTTTTTTTTTTTTTACTTTTTGAGACAGGGTCTCGCTAAATTATGCAGACTGCCTCTGGTCTTGAACTTGCGATCCTCCTGTCTCCACCTCCCAAGCCGCTGGGATTACAGGCGTGCACCACCACGCCCGGCCCCACTATGACCAGTTTTAAGCTGCCACCATGACCACTTTAGCAAAGTAATGAAGCCAACCAAGACCAGGAAGGAAGCCTGGCCCTACCCCAGCCCTGGCTCAGGCTAATGTGGCCAACTGATATGTTTCCTTACAAAATAAGAGTTGAATCTGCCCAGTCACAGAGAAATGAAGCTCCTAACGTTCAATATCTACATGGCTATTTTCTTTGTATTTAATTAATTAATTGATTGATTTTATAGTTATTTAGGTAGCAGTATAATGAATGTCCTTATGGGATTATCATGCAGTTGAATCATGTATTCTGCATTTGTTCTTTCCCTCATTACACCCCCGTACTCCTCCCACTCTCCTCTCACTAATCCCCTCCTCCCTCTAGACACCACCCCTTGCATATAAATATATATTTTATTTCCATTTTAGGATAAATCTAGCTTCCACATGAGTGAGAACGTGCAGTATAGGTCTATTTTTTTCTTTTTTTGGCAATACTAGGGGCTGAACCCAGGGTCTCACACATGCTTTTTGCAAGGGCTCAACCATTGTGCTGTACTCCTAGCCCATTTTTTACTTTGCATTTTGAGACAGGCTTACTAAGTTATCCAAACTGTCTCTGGCCTCAAACTTGAGATCCTTCTGCCTCAACCTCCTGAGTTGCTGGGATTAAAGGCGTGGGCCACCACACCCAAAGCAGTATCTGTCTTTCTGAGCCTGACTTACTTTGCTGAAAATGATGATCTCCTTTCTTCTTTATGGCTGACTAGTATTCCCTTGTGTATCGCACCACATTTTAAAAATCCATTCATCTGCTGATGTACGTCTGGGCTGATTCCATATCTTAGCAATTGTGAACAGTGCTAAAATGAACATGGAAGTGGAGGTGTCTGTATGGTATGGTGACTTGCTTCCTTTGGGTATATGCCCAAGGGTGGAATAGCCGGTGTGGGGGTGCCCGAACCCCAATGGCTGGGAGACTGGCAAGGCGCAGCCAATGGAGTCAAGGATGGGTTTGGGCATTGGGATGCCTTTGGGACAGGTTTTATTGCACAGCTCAGCTCTCAGGCCCGCCCTTCAGGATAGTGGAAATGCCACAGCTCTTTAGTGTTGCAGCTCCACCTGTGGTGCTGGGTCCGGAGGCTCTTGTCTTTGCAGGTGGGCCAGGGGCCCTCTGGATGTCCCCTGCAAAGGCTGGCTTCTTCTCTGCTGCAGTTAGTTCCCGATGAATTCTGTCTTGGTCTGGCGATGCAGTGGCCTCTGCAATGGCAGGCAGACTTCTCTTGGTCCAGCAAGCTCGACCTCTGCGGTGATGGGGCAGCAGGTCTGTTGGGTGGTATGGCACAACTCAGATGGTGATGGAATGGCCTCTGCAATGGCAGGCAGTGTCCTCTCTTGATCTGGTGATGGTGTGGCCAAAAAACTGGCAATGGTGTGGCCTATCTGCGATGGAGTGGCAGAGCAGACCGGCAGCAGGCAACCCCCCAGCAGGAAGCTGGCAGCCAGCAGCTCTCAGCATCACCATCAGCAGCCAGCAGCTCTCAACCTCACCATCAGCAGCCAGCAGCTCTCAGCATCACCATCAGCAGCCAGCAGCTCTCAGCATCACCATCAGAAGCTGGTAGCCAGCAGCTCTCAGCATCACCACCCAGGCTCTTACATTCTTTTTGCCCCCTCTTCTGCCATGTTCCCTGAGCCTTTAGAGAAGGGGTGTTACATATCTTTTATCTTTTATCTTACCCAACATAGACTGCTACAAAATGACAAGAAATAACAATCTCTTTATGTCCAGTTTGCACCCTTAAGACAAACGGAACATGAAGCCTTCTTTCCAGCAGCCCAGATAGGGAATCTTGCAGCCCTCTTTAATCTTTCGGGTTGGTGGCTCCCCAAAGGGGAGGATATGGGCCCCTAGTACTTGGTTTGGTCCTGATAGGACCCCGGGATTGGTCAGGGGGACCCCAACCTAGTGGGAATCAAATCCACCCTTTTGATCACCAAAACACCTCTCAAGAGAGGCCTGTTTAACCCTAATCTAAACTAATTCAGTCTGGCCCCAATACAGACTAGGACTTCTCTTCCCTTGTAGGGCTCCTTCTGATCCATTTGGGTCACCAAACCACCTCCTTGATGTTCCTCGGGACCTGTTACCGCAGCCAGGAAAACAAGGAATCCAGCACCCTGAACTAAGTGAATCCCATAGCCTACGGGTCCCTGATGGGGATCCCGCAACCACCGGTGTCAAGCAAAACATACAATAGACAAGAAGTGCACAAAGACAAACAAACTGCCCTATGTGACCAGCGTGGGTAGAGCCCCAGAAGTAGGGGTCCCAACCCAGGAATGCACAAGACAAACAGAGGGGTAAGACAAAAGATGATCAAGAGATTTCTCACCAATCCGATGCCAAGTCCTCAGGTTGCCTCACATTGTAGTGCCATACGTGGGGGTGCCCGAACCCCAAACCATGGGGAACTGGTGAACGTGACCGACGGAGAGATGTAGGGAATATTATGGGATAGCTCCAGGGGATAGAGAGGAAGCATGACTGGAATAGGGGCTTATTTAGCCCACTTGGACGCCCTGTTATGTAATTGTCTACATCCAACCCTCATCTTGCCCCCTGATTGGTAATCAAGGATCTCCCCTTGATTGCCCAAGGAGTGACACCTGGTTTCACTTTTTATTTCAATGTCACTCCTAAGTTGGTTGCACCCAGCCCCTCTCACCCCCACCTGATTGTCATCTTGAGGCAGTGAAGGCAGTTACTGAAGGACTAAATAAACAAATCTCACTCTGCATGTGAGGCTGCTGATGGTGATGCTGAGAGCTGCTGGCTGCTAGCTTCTGATGATGATGCTGAGAGCTGCTGGCTACTAGCTTCCTGCTGGGGGGTTGCCTGCTGCTGGTCTGCTCTGCCGCTCCATCACAGACAGGCCACACCATTGCCAGCTTTTTGGCTACACCATTGCCAGATCAAGACAGGACACTGCCTGCCATCACAGAGGCCATTCCATCACCATCTGAGCTGTGCCGTACCATTGCACCAACCCGCAGCCCCATCACTGCGGAGGTTGAGCTCCCCGGCCCAAGAGAGGTCTGCCAGCCATTGTAGAGGCCACTGCATCGCCGGACTGAGACGGAGAATGTCGGGAACTAACAGTAGCAGAGAAAAAGCCAGCCTCCGTGAGGAACATCCGGAGGGCCGCTGGCCCACAACTGAAGATAAAGAGCCTCCAGACCCAGCACCGGAGGTGAAGTGGCAACACTCAAGAGCTGTGACACTTCCGCTATCCTGAAGGGTGGGCCTGAGAGCTGAGCTGTGCAATAAAACCTGTACCAAAGGCATCACGAAGCCCAAACCTGTCCTTGACTCCATCCAATGTGCCTCACCAGTCTCCCAGCCATTCGAGTTCAGGCCACCCCCACAAGCTGGATGATATGGTAGTGGCATTTTTAGTTTCCTGAGGAAACTCCATGCTAATTTCCATAATGGCTGGCAGTACCAGTGTACAGTCCCATCAGCTCTCTAAAGGGTTCCTTTCTCCCCACATCCCCACTAGCATTTCTTGTTTGTTTTCCTGATGCCAGTCATTCTGACCGTGGTAAGAAAGAATCTCAGCGTTGTTTTGATTTGCATTTCTCTGATGGCCAAAGAGGTTGAACGTTTCCTCATATGTTTATTGGCCATTTGTAGTTCAGAAGGCTATTTTCCCAAACTCTGTTTAGAAGGTTTTAAACGGGGCCATTGTCACCAAGTAATGTCAATAAAGTGTTCTTCGTAAGTTATTTCCCGAGGTTAGTGAGATCTCAGGCTCCTCCGATGTAAGGCAGATCACGTGGGACACCAGCCACAGCATAACTTTGGATTTGTAATAGTTGCTCTTGTGACATTATTTGTGGCAGGGACCGGACCTTCCAGGTTAAGCCACTTTTGTTCTCAGTGGACATAAATTCTCCTCTCCACTCAAAGGAAGCTGCTCGAGCTTCTGTCTTCAATGTCACTGCCCTGCTCATGTTTTTTTTTTTTTTTCCTTCCGGTCCTAGGGGGCTGAACCTGGGGCCTCGCACATGCTTTGCTAGTGCTCTGCCACTGGGCTGCACCTCCAGCCCTTATTTTTTAAAAGTTGAGACAGCATCTCACTAAGTTATGCAGGCTGCCTCTGGCCTCAAACCTGTGATCTCCCTGCCTCTGCCTGCCAAGTCACTGGGATTCCAGGCATGAGCCACTGTTCCTTTGGTTTTGATGTAGATCCTCGGGGCTTCTTTTTTCTTTTTCTTTTCTTTTCTTTTCTTTTTTTTTTGCAGTACTGGGTGTTGAACCCAGGGCCTTGTGCCTGCATGCTCTGCAAGACCTGGACCACGGAGCTGCACCTCTGGCCCATTTTTTTTTTTTTTTTAACTTTTTGAGACAGGGTCTCACTGAGTTATGCAGACTGGCTGTGGTCTCAAAACTGCGATCCTCCTGTCTCTGCCTCCCAAGCTGCTGGGATTACAGGCATGCGCCACCGCGTCCAGTGCTGATCCTTAGGATTTCTCTGGAAATGGCCTGTACAGTCTGGGATGCTTCCTTCAGCCACCTCCCTCAGCACTTCCCGGTTTTTGTTTTGTTTAGTTTTTTTGTTTTCTCTCAGTTGTAACCTGAGGTCAGAAACACACCACAAGGAGCAAAAAGCCAATTAAAGGGAGTCTTTATTGAGTTGGCAGCCAAGGAGGAGGACTGATGTCTCTCCAAAACCCGTGGCCCTGAGGAACGGTTGCTGGGGGCTTATAAAGGCAAATTTTGGCAAGCTTACAATCTCCAAGTTCTGTGCTATGTATACAATCTCCAAGTTCCTGGTGTGATTTGTGTCATAAGAACAAAAACAAAAACAAGCAGTTTAACAGACGATTGCTCAGGTAATAGTTCTGTTGTGCAAGCAGGTGGTACAGAAGCAGAAGGGGTGGCTGGCAGGCAATCAATCAGTGGTTAAGATTTAACAATTTAATTGGGCAGCCAGGCAGTTAAAATCAAACGGTTAAAAAATTCTTCCAGTATATAGTTTCTCAAAGTGGGGGGAGGGGCTACCTAAGATGGCGAGGTCCTGTCAACTCAGTGGTTTCTTTACATCTCTCTTTATTGGCAAATGACGGTGGGGTACAGGGTAATACAGCATCAGCTTTTTCCATTCTGCAACTATTCCATCACTTTTGCTTACATTTTTATCAACTTATAAGGCTTACAGAGCCTTTTAACTAATAATGTAGTAAAACTCACACGCATATTTGGGGTATCCTCTCCTATTTTTCCCATGTACTCATGAAGTTGCATTATTTGCGTTGAGATTATCCTCTCCCCCTTTATCCCTCTATGCTGATTCTCCTCACCATCCCACCTTCCACAATCTGTGCTTCCCGTTGATAATTCCCTCCTCCTGCTTTCTACTTTTTATATTATCTGTTCTTCACTAAGTTTAACTGTGCATTTTTACATCTCAATTTCTGTATAGGATTTTTTCTTCCTTTAAGTAAGATTCAGCTCCCACATTTGAGTGAGAACATATGGTATTTCTCTTTTTGAGCTTGTGTCTGTTTGCTTAAGATGATGTTCTCCAGTTCCATCCATTTTGCTGCAAATGACACTATTCCATTTTTTTATTCCTGAGTAGTATTCCATTGTGTATATGTACCATAATTTTTTGTTCATTCTTCTATTGATGGGCACTTAGTTGGTTTCATATCCTTGCTGTTGCAAAGAGTGCTGCGTTGAACATGGAGATGCCGGTGTCTCTGAGGTATGATGACTCATCTTCCTTTGAGTATATTCCCAGTAGTGTTATAGATGTGTTGTACGGTAGGTATATTTTTAGTTTTCTGAGGTATGTCCATATTGATTTGCAAAGTGGTTGAATCAATTTACAGTCCCAACAACAGTGTAAGAGGGCTCCTTTTTCTCTACAACTTCACCAGCATTTGTTATTATTTGTTTTGTTGATATTGGCCATTCTTACCGGAGTTAGGTGGAATCTCAGAGTTGTTTTGATTTGCATTTCCTTAATGGCTAGGGATATTGAGCATCTTTTCATGTGTTCTTGGCCCTACAAACTTCTTCATTTGAGAACTGTCTGTTCATTTCCTTTGCCCACTTGTGCATTGGGTTATTTGTTGTCTTAGGATTTGCTTTCTTGAGTTATTTATAAATTGTAGAAACTAGTCCTCTGTCAGATGTGTAAGATGCGAAGATTTTCTCCCCTTCAGTGAGCTCTTCCTCAACTCTGTTGATTGTTTCCTTTGCTGTGTAGGAGCTGATTAACTTCATGTGATCCTGTTTGTCGACACTTGGTGCGAGTTCCTGAACGCTGGAGTCTTGTTAAGGAAACGCTGCCCTATGGCCTTGTGTTGGAGCTGTTTCCCTCAGCCCTTCCAACACCGTTCTGCCTGAGTGTGCAGCCACTAGTGGGCACTGACCTTGCTGTTCTAGCCCCAAATCCATTGCAGCCCTGGGAGTCAAAGGCCAGGAAGAGCTCACTGAGGTCTCGGGACCTCAGCTGTGCTGTCCCTAACTGCTTCCAGGTGACAGGGAGGGTAATAATGGTGCGCCAGAGGCAAACTCAGTCTGAAACCCTTGCCCTTCAGGTCAAACATTTGGCTGAGAAGCCCAGATTTACAATTTATTTTTTAGAACATGAGTAGCTGGGCAACATGGCGCAGGCCTATAATCCCAGCCTCTCATGAGGCTGAGGCAGGAAGATCGCAAGTTCAGCGCCAGAGGCAGCCTGTTCAACTTAGCAACACCCTGTCTCAAAACAGAATAAAAGAAAAGGCTGGGGTGCAGCTCAGTGGTAGAGTGCTTGCCTAGCCTGCACGAGGCCCTAAGTTCAACCCTCTCAGTACTGGGGGGAAAAAAAGAGCTTATTTTATAGATGAGGTGCAGAAATTAACAAATTACATTTTTTGAGAAGTGTTTTTGTATGAGTGTATATATACAGAAGAAAAATGGAAAGGAATGTCCAAGTTTTTACAGTGTTTTTCTGTGGAATGTGGAGAGCATCTTTTTTTTTTTCTTTATATTTTTTCAGTATCCTTTGTTGTTGTTGGGTGCAGTCAAGTCGGTGGCTGACTCATAATGATCCTATGTACAACAGGTGAAACACTATCATCAGTGCTTCTCTGCTATTTATAGGGTTTTCGATGGCAGATTGATTTTTTGGGGGAGTGGGTTGCCTGGTCTTTCTCCCAAGCCTAAAGCAGATGGTGTTCCCAGGCAGTCTCCCATCAAAGTACTAAGCAGGTCTGACCCTGCTTAGCTTCCAAGATCTAATGGGATTGTACATGGCAGAGGTACAGCTGCAGACTCAATATTCTTTATATATCCTATAATAATAATCATTTATTTGGGGTTATATAACTTTGTATATGTAAGTGATAATTTCTATGTGTTAAATAATAAACCTTTTTATAATTAAAAAAATTCTGATTTTTTAAAAGAATATAAACTATTAAATATGAAATAGAAAATTTATTTTGAATGAGCTGTCTAGTGCTAGTTTAAAATGACTTGCTTTGTGACCTGGCTATGTTAAAAGAAAGAGGAAATCATAACCAGAGCAATAAAAACAAAAACACAAATTCTTCACATTGCAAAGTCATTATTTTTATTCAACTTCTAGTCATTTCCTAGATTTTATCTCCAATAATTATGCAAATGCCTGCAGCTGTAGCACCGTGGTGTCAGATCCCATCAGATCTCAGAAGCTAAGCATGGTCGGGCCTGGGAACACCAGGTGCTGTAGGTGTGGGAGAAGGACCTGGTAACCCTCTCCCAAAAACCAATCTACCATGGAAAACCCCATTAATAGCAGAGAAACACTGACAATAGTGTTTCACCTGTTGTATGTAGTAGGGTCACTAGGAGTCAGACACCAACTCAATGGCACCTAACAACAACAATTATACCAATATGAGTTTCATGCTCTTTTCAACAACTGCTGCTGGAGATTTAGCAAGTTTATGTTTATTGTCTAAAACTTTCAGACATTATAAACAAAAAATAGTCTATAGAGAAAAAGCCAGATGATAAAAACAAAGAAACACCTAGGTATGGTGACACACACCCATAAACCCAGCGACTCAGGAGGTGGGAGGCAGGAGGATCTTGAGTTCAAGGCCAGAGGCAGCCTGTGTAACTTAGTGAGACCCTGACTCAAAATAAGAAGTAAAAAATGCACTGGGGGTGCAGCTCAGTGGTGGAGCCCTTGCAAAACATATGGGAAGCCCTGGGTTCAACCCCTAGGACTGCAATCAATAAACTGCAGAAAACAGCGTAGCAGGCGTAGACCAGGCCGAACTAGGAGGACAGTGAACACAAACAGCTATGATGACAGCTGTGAGCTCTGGTCAGTACTTGGGGGCTGGACACATCCATGCCAACACAAACACGCTACAGCCGGGCGCGGTGGCACATGCCTGTAATCCCAGTGGCTCGGGAGGCGGAGGTGGGAGGATCACAAGTTTGAGACTAGAGGCAGTCTGCGTAACTTAGCGAGACCCTGTCTCAAAAAGTAAAAAAAAAATGGGCTGAGGTGCAGCTCAGTGGTCCAGCACTTGCAGAGCATGCAGGCGCGAGGCCCTGGGTTCAACCCCCAGTACCGCAAAAAAAAAAAAAAAGAAAGGTCAAAATATGAGGACAGGCACGGGCGCACTGTGAGGCAAAGCAATGCAGAGTGGCAACATTACTTAAGGAAAAAGCAAATTGGTCCTTTTTTTCGTCTCTGTTTTCTTTCTTTGAGGTGCTAGGGTTGAAGGCAAGGCCTTGTGCATGCCAGGCAAGTGCTGTGCCTCTGAGTTACATCCCTAGCCTGAATCTGGTGCTTCTCCGTGTGTATCTTACTTGCCCTGTGATATGCAAAATACTGTACCAGCGAAAGTACTGGAAAGGAATATGTAAAAGGAGAAATTTCTGTCATGGTGGAGGAGCACGTGAATCATCCTCGCTTGTTTTTCAGGCTTTCTGTGTGGTCTTGTAGTTTTGCATAGACAGTGGTTCTCCCCCTTTTTTATTATATCCCCTTTATTGATAAGTGTTGGTGGGGTACAGAGTACCAGGCTTTCGCTATTTCCATTATGCAACTATTTCATTGCTTTTGGTTACACTTTCATCAACTTAACATATTTTGATGAATATATGTTGTTGTTGTTGTTAGGTGCCATCGAGTCGAGTCCAACTCATAGCGACCCTATGTACAGCAGATCGAAACACTTGCCAATTCTGTGCCGGGCAAACGATCTTATTTATAGTGAAAATCATATGCATGTATGGGTTATATTTCCTTTTCTCCCATGTATTTGTATTGTTGGTCATCTATTTTGAGATTATTTTCTCCCTCTTTATTCTTCCACATTCTTTTCGCTCCCTATTTTCCCTTCCTCGACCTCCACTCCCCCCTGCTGGAACCCTTCCTGCTTCTTTCTACTCTTTCATTTTCCTTTCTTAGATATATTTTTTCCTTTAGGTTAGATTTAGCTCCCACATATGAGTGAGAACATATGGTATTTCTCTTTTTGCACCTGAGTGTGTTTGCTTAAGATGATATTCTCCTGTCCATCCATTTTGCTGCAAAGGACATTAGTTCATTTTCTTTTACTGCTGAGTAATATTCCATTGCGTATACATACCACATTTTTTCAATCCATTCCTCTGTCAATGGACATCTTATTTGGTTCCATATCCTTGCAATTGTGAAAAGTGCTGCATTAAATACGGAAATGCAGGTGTCTCTGTGGTATGAGCAGTCCCTCTTTTCCTATCTGAGATTTTGTTTTCCATAGCTCTCATGACCTGAGTTCAATTGTAGTCCAAAATATTAAATGGAAATTTCCAGCAATAAACAATCCATAAGTGTAAAATTGCATGCCATTCTGAGAAGTGTCATGAAATCTGTGCTGTCCTGTTCTGACTGGCCAGGACCTGAATCATCACTTTGTGCAGTGCATGCCTGCTGTATACACATCTTATGTGTCTGTGTCTTGACCATCTCAGCCATCCCAATGACTGGTGCAGTTCTACAGTGCTCATTTACAGAGTTTGGTACTATTATGGTTTGGATCTTGACATCCCCCAAAGGCCCCTATATTGAAGGCATGGTTACAAAGCTACAGTGCTGTTGGGAGGTGGGGGAACCTTTGGGAAGTGGGCAGAGCAGGAGGAAGTTAGGCGATTGGGGGTGCCTTGAAGGGGCTACTGGAACCTTGGCCTCTCCGTTCCTCTCTCCTGCCTGGCTTCCTGGCCACCATGAGACAAGCAGCTCTGCTCTACCACATGTTCCCACCAGGGTGTGCTGCCTCATCACAGGCCCAAAGGCCACGGGGCAGCGGGTGATGGACTGAGACCTCTGAAACCGTGAGCCAAAATAAACCTTTCCTACTTAGAAGGTCATTTTCTCAGGAATATTGTCACAGAGATGGAAAACGGACACACGTGTTGTCCCGTTTTTCCAGAAGAATGAGCTTCACGCCACCTGGATTAGTCCATTTTCTGTTACTATAACACAATGCCTGAGGCTATGTGCTTGTATACAATGTTGTTGCTGTTGTTAGGTGCCGTCGAGTTGGTATCCGACTCATAGCGACCCTCATAGGGTTTTCAATGGCTGAGTGCTTCGGGATTGTCTTGGGAGTGGTTTGCCAGGCCCTTCTCCCATTTTGGCAGTGCTGGGAATTGAACTTGGGACCTCAGAGACTGCAGCGCAGCTCTCTACCAACTGAGCTAAATCCCAGGCCTTGTAAACAATAAAGACTTATTTATTTACATCAGCATGATCATCATCATCATTATATACAGTACCCAAGGGTTGGACCCAATACCTCACGCCTCCTAGGCAAATGCTCCATCATTGAGCTGCACCCATCCACTTTTTTATTTTTTGTTTTGAGACAGGGTCTTGCTAACTTGCACAGGCTGTCTCTGGTCTTGACCTTACGATCCTCTTGCCTCAGCTCACAGAGTCCCTGGGATGACGGGTGTGTGCCCCGGTGGCTGGTGAGAGGGGGATGATTTAGCTCACAGTTTTGGTGTCTGAAAGCCCAAGTATTGTGGCACCAGCTCTGGGGAGGCCTCCTTGGCTGTGTTGTTTCATGTCGGATGGTGGCGGGGCAGGAGCATGCATGAGAGGGAGTCACGTGGCAGGACAGGAAGCAGAGAGAGCAGAGGGTTCGTCTTACTTCTAGTATAATAACGGTCTTGAAAGAACCAGCTCAGGTCCTGTGAGACCCACTTTAATGCCTTCCAAGGACCGCAGGACAGCCTGCGAGGCCATCCTCTTCGACATCCACCACCTGTCACCCCCAGTGAGGAGCAGCCTTCCAACACGTGAGCCACTGGGGACAGGGTAGACCATATCCAAACCACAGAACTGTCTTGTCCAGGATTTCCTTCCCTCTTTTCTTTGTAAAAACTCTTTTCTGCTCACTTCTTTTTCTCCTCAAGACCATGGTCATCACGATTTCAGGTCACACTTATGTAGACCTGGAGGTGAGGCTTCCCTTAGGACACCCTGTGCTGCCACAGGAGCGCAGCCACCTTGAAGGTAGGGCTTCTCCTGCTGGGAACCGAGCCTCCAGGGTTGGCAGGTGCTTGGGGTAAGTTCACCGTGTGACACCTACAGGAGCCATATCTGCCCCTGGTGGCTCTGGGCCCACCTCTTAGACATCCACCACCTCCCACCACCACCTCACTGAGGGCCAGGCTTGTGAACCATGAACCATGGGGAACACAGCTCGTGGCCCAGTGTGTGTGTGTGTGTGTGTGTGTGTGTGTGTGTGTGGTGGGGTGGGTGGGGTGGGTGCGCGTGCGCATGTCTGTCACCCAGGTCCCCCATTTCACCAGCATCAAAAGCCTGACCCATTTTCAGGAGCAAGGTTTTGTAGCTGGCGAAGCCTTTTGTTCTGTTTGTATAGGAGATCTACCGCTCATTTCCAGCTGCGACGGGCGTGTTGCAGAGCTGCGGTGGAGTCTTAGCAGGTGGGAAGGAAGCGTCTCCGTGGCTCTCCAGTCACATCTCACCTCCTTTATTTGGGGAAAATTAAAAATACTGTGGTTTCCTTTTTCTTAGTCAAAATGTAAGCCTCTCCGCAGACATACACTCAACAGCGGACAATGTGAAAACCCCAAAGGCGTAGCTCCCGGCTGGTAACTGGGGTTCATCAGAGCCAGCAGGGTGCCCCCTCCTGCCCCTGCCCTGTCCGCAGTGTGGTCACCATGCAGACATCAGGCTCTGCCACTGCGCACAGCCGTGGCCCACGTTAACTGCAAGGCGCCAGAGCGGTGCAGACTCAGCCCTCGTGGAGAGCCTCCTCAGCGGCTAGCGGGGACAATTGGTTTTTTTGTTTGTAAAATTTCATGGCACTTAAAGATCCTTGCTGCACTTATTAAAATGCCCATCCTCCTTCTGCAAGGGCACTCCCAGGAGTCCCCTGGGCGAGCCTGGTCCCATGCTTACGAGGATACAGCAGCCCTGCTTCCCTCCCGACCCCGGATGCCCATGTTATGTGCAGAGGCAGAGGCCCTGGGTGGGTGACGATTGTCAGACGCATATGAAACGTAGCTATTTCGACTGAACAAAGAGAACGGCCTAAGTTGCTAGACGAACACAGCCTTTGTGAAGAAGCGCATCGTGCCAGCCTCTGTCTCAGTAAGGATCAGACAGTCCTTACTGGGTGTGCGTCCCTCTTGTGGGTCGTCCACTGAGAACCTTCCAGCTGGCTAAAAGCCAGTGGCTTTAGGCAGCACGATGTGGTTCTGAGGGCCCAGCCCCTGGCATCACACCTGTCCGTGCCCCAGACCAGCGCCGTCATGGACTAGCCAGGTGATGCTGGCAAATGGTGGGCTTGTTTTTTTATCTGAAATATGGTAGTAAAACCTAACACAAAACCTCCCACCCTCACTATTCTGAAGTGTAGAGCGTGGTGCTGAGTGTGCCCGCTCTGCTGTGGCGTCAGCTCCGCTCTCCACCTCCAGAGCTCTTGATCTCACACCGCTGAGGCTCTGCAGCCACTCAACATCTCCCCATCTGCTCGCCCCCTGCCCCTGACAAACACGCCTCTCTTTTCTGGCTCTGCAAGTTTGACTCTCTTATTGTTGTTGTTAGGTACTATTGAGTCGGTATCCGACTCATAGCGACCCTTATAGGGTTTTCAATGGCTGATTGTTTTGGGATTGCCTCGGGAGTAGGTTGCCAGGTCCTTCTCCCATTTTTGTGGTGCTGGGAATCAAACTCGGGACCTCAGAGACTGCAGAGCAGTGCTCTACCAACTGAGCTAAATCCCAGCCCCTGTACTAAATCCCGGCCCCTTGACTCTTAGACCTCTTAAAAGGGGACAAATTCAGGGGAGAAATGGGACTTAAAGGAGGGGGCAATGAGAAAGGATAATGGGGAAAGAAAGGCAAATGTCACCTCTTCTCTCATGTGTATCATCTATGTGCATCTATCATCTATTTACCTATCTACATCTATATCTACCTATCATCTATCTATCTGTCTATCTATCCACCTATCTATCTGTATCTCCCATGTATCTGTCAGTTTGTGCTGTGGGGCTTGCGTGTTATTGTGATGCTGAAAGCTATGCCACCAGTATCTCAGATACCAGCAGGGCCACCCATGCTGGATCTGTTCAGCAGAGCTTCCAGGCTAAGACAGGCTAGGCAGAAGGATCTGGCAGCCGACTCCCAAAACTATTAGCCATCAAAAACCCTGTGAAGAGCGGAGAAGCACTGTCAAATATGGTGCTGGAAAATGAGCCCACCAGGCTGGAAGGCATTTAAGAAACAGCTAGGAAAGAGTTGCCTCTTCAAAGTAGAATTGACCTTAATAAAGGGAATGGAGTAAAGCGCCTGAGACCTCCTTCTGCTGATGTGGTTCGACTCAAAATGTGAAGAAACATGTTTTTGTTGTTGTTACTTGCCATGGAGTTGGGTCCAACTCACAGTGACCCTATGTACAACCAAAGGGAACACTCCCTGATTCTGTGCTGGGCACTTGATCTTATTTATACTTAAGCCCATTTTTGTAGACACTGTGTCAATCCATCTAATTGAGGGTCTTCCTTTTTCTTGTTGACCTGAAGCTCTCCTAAACATGATGTCTCTTTCCAGGGACGGTCCCTCCTGACTACATGTCCAAATACATAAGATGCAGTCATCCTTGCTTCCAAGAAGCGCTGTGGTTGCACTTCCTCTAGGACAGATCTGTTGGTTCTTTTGGCAGTACATGGTATATTCAATATTCGATCTGCAGCACCATAATTCAAAAGCATCAATTCTTTTTCTGTCTCTTTTATTCAATGTCCAGATTTCACAGCCATATGAAGTGTCTGATAATACCATGGCATGAGTCAGGCCCACCTTCATTCTCAATGTGACATCTTTACTTTTCAGCACTTTAAAGAGGTCTTTGCAACAGCTTTTTCCAATGCAATGCATCCTTTGATTTCTTGACAGCTGCTTCTGTGGGTGTTGATTGTAGAACCAAGTATAGAAAAATCTTTGACAACCTCGATTTTTTCTCCACTTGTCATGAAGTTGCTTACTGACCTAGTTGTAAGGATTTTTGTTTTCTTGATGTTGAGGCACAATCCATACTGAAGGCTGTGTTCTTTGATCTTCATCAGTAAATGTTTCAAATCCTCTTCACTTTCAGCAAGCGAAGTTATGTTATCTGCAGAACACAGGTTGTTAATGAGTCTTCTTCCCATCCTGATGCTACACTGTTCTTCATAAAGTCCAGTTTCTCGGATTATTTGCTCAGCATAGAGAATGAATAGGTATGGTGGAAGGATACAGCTCTGATGCACAACTTTCTTGACTTTAAGCCAGGCAGTGTTTCCTTGTTCTGTTCAAACAATTGCCTCCTGGTTCATGTACAGATTCCTCATGAGTACAATTAGGTGCTCTGGTATTCTCATTCTTTGCAATGTGATCCATAATTTATTATGATCCCTACATAATCAATAAAACATAGATAGACATCTTTCTGGTATTCTCTGCTTTCAGCTAATATCCATCTGACATCAGCAATGATGTCCCTGCATCCACACCCTCTTCTGAATCCAGCTTGATTTTCTGGCAGTTTAGCAAAATTTTACTTGCATGTGATATTAATGATATCATTCAATAGTTTCCACATTCAATTGGATCTCTTCTAGTTAGTTGGCCAGGTAACTATTTTCCAAATCTCTTTGCATAAACCTGTGAGCACCTCCAGTGCTGCATCTGTTTGTTGAAACATCTTAATTGATATTCCATCAGTTCCTGGAGATTTGTGTTTTGCCAGTTCCTTCAAGGCAGCTTCTACTTTGTTCTCTAGTACTACTGGTTTCTGATCATATCCAATCTCTTGAAATGGCTGGTCATTTATCACTTCTTTTTGGTGTAGTGACTGTGTATTCTTTCCATCTTCTTTTGATGTTTCCTGTGTTGTTTAATATTTTTCCTGTAGAATACTTCACTATTGCCACTTGAGGCTTGAATTTTTTTCTTTAATTACTTAACGTTGAGAAAAACAGAGCACGTTCTTCCCTTTCGGTTTTCTGTCTCCAGTTCTTTGGATATGTCATTATAATATTTGATTTTGTCTTCTCGTGCTGCCCTTTGAAATCTTCTGCTTAGTTCTTTAACTTCATCATGTCTTGCTTTTACTTCAGCTGCTTGACGTTCAAGGGCAAGTTTCACAATCTCTTTTGACATGTAATTTTGTCTCTTCTTTTTTTCTCTCTCTCTCTTTTTAATAAATGCTTTCCTCATGAATGATGTCTTTCATGTCATGCCACAACTCTTCTGGTGTTCGGTCATTAGTGTCTAACACATCACATCTGTTCTTGAGATGGTCTCTGAACTCAGGTTGGATACACTCCGGGTCATACCTTGGCCCTTGTACACTTGTTCTAATTTGCTTCAGTTACCATTTGAACCTGCATGGAATCCGCTGATGGTCTGATCTACAATCAGCACCTGGTCTTGCTTTGTCTTTTGATATTGAGCTTTTCCATCGTCTCTTTCCACAAATGTAGTCAGTTTGGTTCCTGTATGTGCCATCTGGTGAATTCCATGTGTACAGCCTCCATTTATGTTGGTGAAAAATAGAATTACTATGAAAAGGTCATTGGTCAGATAAAATTCTATCATGCGATTTCCAGCATCATTTCAGTCACCAAAGCTATATTTTCCAACTACAGAGCTTTCCTTATTTCCAGCTTTTGCATTCCAGTCACCAGTCATTATCAGTATGTCCTGATTGCAAGTTTAATCTATTTCAGATTGCAGAAGCTGGTAAAAGTCTTCCCTATCTTCATTTGTGGCCTTGGGGGTAGGTGCATAAATTTGAATAATAGTCATATTAATTGACCTTCCTTGTAGGTGTATGAATATTATTCTATTACTGACAGCATTGTACTTCAGGACAGATCTTGAGGAGTCTTTTTTGATGATGAATGCAATCCCTATTCTCTTTAATCTGTCATTGCTCGCTTAGTATATCATATGATTGTCTGATTCAAAATGGCCCATGTTAGTCCTTTTTAGCTGACTGATGCTTAGAATGTCCACGTTTATGCACTCCATTTCCCTTTTGATGATTTCTAATTTTCCTAGATTTATACTAGGTACATTCCATGTTCCACTTATTAATGGATATTTACAGTGAATTCGGGCTGGGATTTAGCTCAGTGGCTAGAGCGCTGCGCTGCGGTCTCTAAGGTCCCGAGTTCAATTCCCAGCACTGCAAAAATGGGAGAAGGGCCTGGCAAACCACTCCCAAGACAATCCCGAAGCACTCAGCCATTGAAAACCCTATGAGGGTCGCTATGAGTCAGATACCGACTCGATGGCACCTAACAACAACAACAACAACAACAGTGAATTCATGCAGTATTTGTCTTCTCTGTGATTGGCTTATTTCACCCAGTTTTTAAATATTAATAATAACAACAACAATAAATTATTAATTAATAATATAATTATATAATTTTAATATTATATAATATATAATAATTAGATAATTATATAATAATAAATTATTAATTAAAATAATAATAGTTATTATTATTATTATTTTGTGGTATTGGGGACTGAACTCAGGGTCTTGCACATATTTTGCAAGCGCTGGGCCACTTAGCCTCACCCCTAGTACCCTTTTCATTTTCTATGTAGAGACGTGGTCTTGCTAAGTTATGAAAACTGCCTCTGGCCTCAAACCTACAATCCTCCTGCCTCTGCCTCCTGTGTTGCTGGAATGACAGGTGTGAGCCACTGTGCCCAGCTTTCACTCACCTTAATGCCCTCATGGGTCTTCCATGTTGCCGCACATGCTACAATTACCTTCCCATTAGAGTCTGAGTAACATCTCATTGTGTGGAGAGACCACATTTTGTTTGTCCATCCATCCACTGATGGACACGGTTGCTTCCTGGTTTTCGCTATTGCAAACAATGCTGCTGTGAATACAGGCATACAGACAGCGCTTCGAGATTCTGTTTTCCATTCTTGTGGGTACAAACCCAGACAGGGAAGTGCACGTCATACGGTAATTCTGTTCCACTTCTTCAGGAACAACCACACTATTTCCACAGTAGTGACACTCCTTCACATGCCCCAAGAGTGCATAGGGTTCTGCTCTCTCTCCATGCCACCAACACCTATTTTCTGTTTTGTTGTTTCGATGGCAGCTCTCCTGGTGGGGCTGAGGTAGAATCTGATTGTGATTTTGACTTGCAGTTCCCCAATTAGTAATCTTCCCATGGGCTGGTTGGCCACCAGCATCTCTTCTTCGGAGACATGTCTGTTTAAGTCCTTCGCCCGTTTCTGTCCAGGTCATTTGTTTTTCGTCCGTTGAGTTGTTTTGGTTGTTTTTCTTTTTCTTTCTTTCTTTCTTTTTTCTTTTTCTTTTTCTTTCTTTTTTTTTCTTTTTTTTTTGCGGTACTGGGGGTTGAACCCAGGGCCTCCTTGCCCTTGCATGCTCTGCAAGTGCTGGACCACTGAGCTGCACCCACAGCCCATTTTTTTACTTTTTGAGACAGGGTCTCGCTAAGTTCCGCAGACTGCCTCTGGTCTCGAACTTGCGATCCTCCTGCCTCTGCCTGCCACTAGTATTACAGGCGTGCGCCACTACGCCTGGCTCTTGGTTGTTTTGAGGATTTAAACAGGAAGGTTCCTGAAATGCCTTCAGTGTGCTTTTTGGAACAGAACCATTGCCCGCTGCCCGCCAGCTGTTACCGTCAGTGAGGTACAAAGCCGCCCTGCTGGGAAACACAGCGTTCAACCGAGAATGGAGGGAAGAAGTTCCACAGGGCTCCCTCCCCGGTATCCCAGGCCCGAGGACCTTGCTCGTCTCTCTTCACTCTTCTTACTTCTGCTCAGCTATACCCCAAGCCTGGGCTGTGGCGCCAGCTCACACATCTGTCAAGTTGTGGGGCACAGCTTAAGGTCTGACCCGCCTCAGTCCAAACAGATGCCGGCTCTGGGAACCATGACTGCATTTTGTGAATGACCCTACGTCAGCCTTGCTCCTTCGTGCAGTATACAGCACACTCCTCTTGATTTGGTTTTGTTGTTAGTTGTTGTTGTTAGGTGCCGTCGAGTCGTATCCGACTCATAGCGACCCTCATAGGGTTTTCAATGGCTGAGTGCTTCGGGATTGCCTTGGGAGTGGATTGCCAGACCCTTCTCCCATTTTTGCAGTGCTGGGAATTGAACTCGGGGCCTCAGAGACTGCAGAGCAGTGCTCTACCCTATGATTTGGTTTTGATAAGGAATAAAAGCAAAGCCCAGGGATGCCCAGGAGCCATCACTGTGGGAGAGCAGCAGGTCCTGGCAGGCTTCCACAGGCTGCAAACCCAGATGATTTTGATGGTCTCCCAGTCCCTTTCTGCTGGAGCTGTGACTTTGCTGTCCTTTCCATGTCCCCTCAAGCTGTGGCACTGGCCTTATTCCCCTTGCTCATCTGCTGCCTTCTTTTCCTTTCCTTTTGCCCATGGGTTGGTCTCTGATCCTCACAAACAAGCCTGCTTACCATCTTCTGAACCAGACTCAGGTCTGGGGTTTGGGTCAGTTGGTAGAGTGCTGCTCTGCGCATGCTAAGGTCCTGGCTGTGATCCTCAGCACTCCAAAAATGGGAGAAGGACCTAGCGGCCCCCTCTGGAAACAATTGCTGTTGAAAACCCTATGAATAGCAGAGAAGCACTGACAAAGTGCCGGGCATGGCACAGTGGGTAGTTGTTTTGTTCCGCTATATGAGTTGGACCCAACTCTACTGCACCTAACAACGAGAAGAACTAGATTCAGAATTTGCTCCCTCTAATCCAAATCAGGGCTGGGATTTAACTCAGTTGGTAGAGCGCTGCGCTGCAGTCGCTGAGGTCCTGAGTTCAATTCCCAGCACCGCAAAAATGGGAGAAGGGCCTGGCAATCCACTCCCAAGGCAATCCCAGCACCTAACAACAGCAAATGGTTTTCCAGTGCCACCCTGCAAAGTTGGGCAAGTGAGCTACCAGTTTTGGGCTGGGATTTAGCTCAGTGGGTAGAGCGCTGCGCTGCAGTCTCTGAGGTCCCGAGTTCGATTCCCAGCACCGCAAAAATGGGAGAAGGGCCTGGCAATCCACTCCCAAGGCAATCCCGAAACAGTCAGCCATTGAAAACCCTATGAGGGTCGCTATGAGTCAGATACCGACTCGACGGCACCTAACAACAACAACAACAATCCAAATCAGCAAAACAAAGGAAACCCCTCCAGCAGATGGATTGACAGTGTCTGCAACAATGGGTTTGAACATGAAAAGATCGTGTGCCTGGCACAGAATAGGGAAGTGTTTCAATCTGCTGTACACAGGGTCACTATGAGTCGCACTCGACTCAACGGCACCGAACAACAACAACATCCAAATCAAATCAACATCAGGTGAAAGCAACACGAGCAGAGGCAGGAAGGGGAGTTGGTATCAACACACACGGAGTTGTCTCCCTTGGTATCAACGCACACGGAGGCAAACAAGAAGCTGCTCCCCAGAAAAGAGAGACTTGGTCCCTGTGTTTGTCATCGCAGCTGGGGGCTAGCGGCTGTTCAGGAGTAGTCAGGGGCAGGAAGGGAAAGGACACCGTCTCCCTGAGATGCCAGGTCAGAAACCCCACGTGGGAAAGGGAAAGGCCTCCCACACTGATCAACCCTCTCCTCCCGCCTCCTGCTCCATTTCCTGGGGACCCTGCACCCCTGGCTGCCGCCGGTGGCTGCCTGCTCTCTTGGCCCCTCTGCTGGCTCCTGCTGGTCTGCACTGGTGGATCTGTGGAGGACAGTCCCTTCTCCCTTAGCAGGCCTCGGCAAGGTCATGCTGGGACTTAACCCTAGAGACTGGTCTGCTGTTGGGAGGGGGAGATCAAGGTGGGTCCTGGAAGAATCACGTGTTGTCCCGCAAGGCAGAGGCTGCTCTGCTCCCTTTGAGGAAGGGGTAAGTGCTGGCTTGGGCAGGAGTGGCCCACCTGGGTGATCCGGAGGATCTGTGCATTCTACATGTTTGAAGGCGTCAATCCTGTCGTCCCCGTCCCAGGCCCAGTCACTGCTTCTCAATCAGGAGCCTCACCTCGGCATAGTCAAACTCCTGGAGTTGAGAATGAAACCTCTCAACGCGCCATGGCGCACGCCTGTAATCCCAGCCACCTGGGAGGCTGAGGCAGGAGGATCGTGAGTTTGAGGCCAGAGGCAGTTTGTACAACTTAGCAAGGCCCTGTCTCAAGATAAAACATAAAAAGGGGGCTTTGGGGTGTGGCTTAGGAGTAGAGCACTTGCCTGGCATGTGCAAAGTCCTGGGTTCAACCCTTACTTCTGAAAAAAAAAAAAGGAAATAAAAAAGAAAAAAAGGAGAAAACCAAGAGTCTCTGAAGCTCACCTACATTGTTACTGATGTGGGGTGTTGTTATTGTTAGGTGCCATTGAGTCGGTATCCGACTCATAGCGACCCTGCGTACAGCAGGTGAAACACTATTGTCAGTGCTTCTCTGCTGTTCCTAGGGTTTTCAATGGCAGATTGATTTTTGGGAGTGGGTTGCCGGGTCCGACTCCTAAGCCTACAGTATCTGGTGTTCCCAGGTGGTGTCTCATGCAAGTACTAACCAGGCCAACCCTGCTTAGCTTCCAAGATCTGACAGGATCAGATGCCACAGGGCTACGGTTGCAGGCCCATGTGGGCTGTAGGACTCGATTATTCCTGCTCTTTGGCTGCAGGACACGAGGGTTTCCTTCTGTGCTGCCCTGAAGTCCCCTAGCCTCTCACTGTCCCTTGCTGCCTGTGCACCCAGTCTGTCCAAATACTGAGACAGCGCCCCCTGCTGGTATCCCTTCTGCCCCCTCAGATGAGGGTCATCAGGCAGCATTTTAGGGACCACTGGGGACCGTCACTTTCCCTCTCACGGCCCCTGCAGGACTTTGGCCTAGCTGCCCGCTGGTGATTCAGCTCCCCAGCCTCGATTCAGGGGCCACGTCTGACAGCAATTCCCGGGGAAACTGGGTTTGTGCCCCACTGCATCTTCAAACGGGGCTTCCCTGGGGCGCTGGGAGCGAGGCCAATGCCTTTAGCCAAGTCTCCCTGGAGCAGGGCTTAACTGTGACCCACAAGGCCATCACACCAGCAGCTGGGGAAGCGGGTGCCTTGGTCCTGAGGGGCCGTCTGGAGGCACCTACGCCACCCCCTAGAGCATCCAGGCCACTCCTGGAGACTTGCTGCGGCCGCCCCTCAAGGGCCCATCCACCTGGAGGAGCCAAGGTGCCCCGAGGACCCATGCGGAGGCCCTCACCTGCCTCCTGGGAGCCTGCGTTCTGGTTGGAGACCGCACAACCGTGTACACGATTCCTCCAAGCACAGGCCTGCACCAACCTCACGGCAGGCTCCGGAGCAGCTCACAGAGACTCCCAAGGAGGGACCACGAGGCCCCTCCCTGACACTCCCCGACACTGTGCCATGCCCAGCACTATGTCAGTGCTTCTCTGCTATCCATAGGGTTTTTGATGTCTGGTTGTTTCGGGATTATTTCAGGAGTGGGCTGCCAGGTCCTTCTCCCATTTTTGCAGTGCTGGGGATCGAACCTAGGGCCTCAGAGAGTGCAGAGCAGCACTCTACCAACTGAGCTAAATCCCAGTCAATCACTGTTAGGGAAATAATGATTGACCCAAGGGCTTCACTGCAGGCTGTGGGGCTGGCAGCCGGGGATGAGTGGGGAACAGGAAGGGCAGCGCGGCCGAGGCCAAGGTCCCTCGGGACATGGCTTGTGCTCATTCTGCCTGCCTGCCCACTGCTGCCCAGGCTAGCAGAAATCTCCAGTGTCCTGCCTGTGCCCTGGCTGATCTCGTGTGCCTTGTCCTCATTTATTTTTGGAAAGGGCAAATAATGTCTCCTGGCTGAGCAGACTGTGTACACTAGCTCACTCGATTTTCCTGGAAAAAGCTTACTTGGAACTCTGACAGCACAGGATCCGCACCTTACCAGCCCTGGTGCAAACAGGCTATCAGCCATGGTCCCTCCCTCCAGCCGGGTGCCCCGGAGCAAGTGGTTCTGTGCAGATCTCCAGGGCTTGCGGCCCTTGGCCAGATTCCGTGGCCCTGGTGCTCCTGCTGTGAAAGACACAGGGAGACCCGGGGCTGGAGACGGGGGAAGGAAAATCCTTCACTGGCACTGGGGAGACCAGGCCTGCCCGAAGTCACATAACTGAAGGTAAAGTCCGTCCTGTGACTGAGGTCATACTATATCCATAACATCACAGATTTCCTTTTTAATTTACAATTGTGGTGCAAATAAGCCAGATTCTGAACAGCCCTTTGGAAGGAGTATTTTTTTTTCCCCCGGTACTGGGGGTTGAACCCAGGGCCTCGCGCCTGCATGCTCTGTAAGTGCTGGACCACTGAGCTGCACCCCCAGTCCATTTTTTTACTTTATGAGACAGGGTCTTGCTAAGTTTCGCAGACTGCCTCTGGTCTTGAACTTGTGATCCTCCTGCCTCCGCCTCCCAAGCCGCTGGGATTACAGGCGTGCGCCACCACGCCTGGCTGGAAGGAGCATTTTTCATAAGAGCATAATCTGGTCACATTCAACAAACGATTGCTGGGGCCCATATGTGCCTGGTGACGTTGAAGGTGGAAGGTATTCAGGGGCAAACAAATTAATCTCTTCAGGCCCTGTAGTCATGGGACTGTTTCTGGAGTTCATGAGGGGAAGACATAAATGTCATGAATAAAAAATACCTTCAGAGAGTAAGCAATAAGTACTTTGATTAAAGTAATGTAAGATAAAGTTGTTGTTGTTAGGTGCCGTCGAGTCAAGTACGACTCATAGCGACCCTCATAGGGTTTTCAATGGCTGACTGTTTTGGGATTGCCTCGGGAGTGGATTGCCAGGTCCTTCTCCCATTTTTGTGGTGCTGGGAATCGAACTCGGGACCTCAGAGACTGCAGCGCAGCACCCTACCAACTGAGCTAAATCCCAGCCCCAGTGTAAGATAATAGCCTGGAGAATTCAGATGTGGTTGACTTTTTTTTTTTTTTTTTTTTTGTGGTACTGGGGGTTGAACCCAGGGCCTCGCGCCTGCATGCTCTGCAAGTGCTGGACCACTGAGCTGCACCCTCAGCCCATTTTTTTACTTTTTGAGACAGGGTCTCGTTAAGTTATGCAGACTGCCTCTGGTCTCAAACTTGCGATCCTTCTGCTTCTACCTCCTGAGCCACTGAGATTACAGGTGTGCGCCACCATGCCCGGCTCAAGATGTGGTCAACTGTTGATGCTCTGAGGATGACAAGGGTGTAGCCATATGAAGATCTGAGAGAAGGATGTCGTAGCTAAAGGGACCAGTAAGTGCAAAGATCCTAGGGCAGCAATGATTTGAGAATGTTCAGGAACACACAGGAGGCTTGCTTTCTCTTTCTCCAGGTCTACTCAGTGAGAAGTGGATAAGGCCTTCCTTGCGCCTCTCCCATGTTGCAGATGGCCTCACTCAGCCCTGGATCAGAGGACGGAGTGTGCAGCCCAGCCCTTGACCGGCCACCCACGCGAATGCCCATCCTTCTGAGCCCTGGAGAGTTCAGGCTTGGATTCGCCACCATTCAGCTGGTGTTCAGCCTGAACAGAAAGGGATGGGATGCCATGCAGCAACGTGGCCTTTTCCCTGGAGCAGCACTCTGCGGCAAGGTGGTCTTGGGCTGGTGCTGCCTGTTCCAAGGGCTGCAGTGTCAGGGAACGTTTCATTCTGTTGTACATCGGGTTGCTATGAGTTAGACCCGACAAAAAGCAAAGTCTGGCAAGGCCAGGATGACAACATCCAGACAGGGGGAGTCTGGAAAGATGGAGGTTGGAAAAATAAACCACAAATAAGCATCACGTAAGTGAAAAGGAGGATGCCCAGGGCGCAAGGGGACACTTTGGTATCTGCAACTCCACGGGGAGTCCACAGGGTCACGTCTCTCAGGCTGCATCACCTCTTGTTGTAGAGTGTCCTCCTGTTTGCAAATGGCGACCATGGAGGCTGGGAGGCCCATGTTTCATGTCCTCTGAGCTTAGAGGCCTCCAAAGGAGAACTTACCCTTTATGTACTAAATCAGTTAATCATGGAGAAAACTGACCGGCATTCCGTGGGCCTGGTGCCCTGGAACAATCACTGTGCTGTTGTTGTTAGGTGTTATTGAGTTGGGTCCAACTCATAGTGACAGAATGAAACACTCCCTGACACGGTGCCATGCCCAGCACTATGCAGTGCTTCTGTGTTATTCATAGGGTTTTCGATGGCTGGTTGTCTTGGGAGTGTTTCAGGAGTGGGTTGCCAGGTCCTTCTCCCATTTTTGCAGTGCTGGGGATTGAACCCAGGGCCTCAGAGAGTGCAGAGCAGCGCTCTACCAACTGAGCTAAATCCCAGTCAATCACGGCTAGGGAAATAATGATTGGCCCAACACAGATCACACGCCCTCCCCTGTGGCTGGCAAGGAGGAGGGCGTGGCTAATGCTATCCTTACCAGGACCATGCTATCTCCACTGATCACCAGGAAAATAGAGACGGGAACTCATTCTGGACAGGACAACAGTGATTACAAAAGAAAAGTCCTAGAGTCCACACCAAATACAGACCGTGTAAGCTCTAGAACCTGTGGTAGAAAGTCATTTTAATATCCAGTCACCAGCCTGGAAAGATGGCTGAGCAGAGGCACAGGGCTGGAGCGCCTCCGCATCTCAAAGTCGACAAGGAATTCTGTCTGCCATCTTTTGTCCTTGGCCTGCAGTGGTAGCCCTGTGGCATCCAATCCCGTCAGATCTTGGAAGCTAAGCAGGGTCAGGCCTGGTTAGTACCTGGATGGGAGACCACCTGGGAACACCAGAAGCTGTAGGCTTGGGAGAAGGACCTGGCAACCCCTCCCAAAATCAATCTGCCATTGAAAACCCTATGAACATCAGAGAAGCACTGATAATAGTGTTTCCCCTGTTGTACAGAGGGTCGCTATGAGTCGGATACCGACTTGACGGCACCTAACAACAACAACAACAATCTTTTGTCCTTACGCATCCAGAAAAAACTCTTGCTACCGACAACTCTTGCTTGGATCACTGCAGTAGCTTCCTGGTTTGGTTCTCCTGTTTCTTCCCCTCTGAGAGTCTGTTTTCAGCAACATGTGCTTTGAAAACAAGTCAGATCATTCCATTTCCTCTGCCCAAACCTTCTCCCACCTCACTTCTTGCCATGACCTACTTGGCCCTGCCCAGCCTGGCCCTGAGCACTGCCCTTACCTCATGTCCTCTGCCTTCTGCCCTCGCTCGTCCTCTCCAGCCGTGGGTCTGCCTCCTCTCGCACAGCCCTGGCTTCTCAAGTGCCCTTTGAACTCATCTTAGCATCTCACAGGTTTCCTTATTAACTGAGGTCTTCGAGAGCAAGCTTTCATGTGTGTTCATTTGATATTTTTGGGAGAGTCAGGTTTTGGTTTTCAGATTTTGAAAATTGTCCTGTAACACTTTTATAGTTTTCCCAGAGATGCCTGTGTGGATTCAATTGCCA
Source organism: Pedetes capensis (assembly GCA_007922755.1). NCBI lineage: Eukaryota > Metazoa > Chordata > Mammalia > Rodentia > Pedetidae > Pedetes > Pedetes capensis. The sequence goes on from VMDO01015988.1 coordinate 43,590, forward strand.
GGGCCAAGGAAATTGTGTGGTTGGAGAAGCGTGCGTCCTGGGCAGTTTGAGCCCATGCCAGTCTCCTGTCTGCTTCTTTTTTTTTTTTTTTTTACTTTTTCTTTTTTTTTTTGCGATACTGGAGGTTGAACCCAGGGCCTCGTGCTTGCATGCTCTGCAAGTGCTGGACCGCTGAGCTGCATCCTTAGCCCACTTTTTTACTTTTTGAGACAGGGTTTCACTAAGTGACGCAGATTGCCTCTGGTCTTGAATTTGCGATCCTCCTGCCTCCGCCTCCCGAGCCGCTGGGATGACAGGCGTGCACCACCGCGCCCGGCTCCTGTCTGATTCTTGCAGAGACTCTCCAGCAGAAAAAGAGATTAACTCCATGGATGCTCTCAATTTCCTGCTAGCTTTGTTTTGTTTCCTTTCAGGTTTACTCAAGAGTAAGGTGTCATTCGTGGTGGCGTGAATGACAGGAATTGGGTTTTTGGGTTTTGTGGCAGTTGGAGGTCTCTGTTGGGTGGTTGGTAGACATCTGCTCTTTAACAATAAAAAACAAAACTGAAGTATAAAAAATAGAATTTACTTGTATAACCTGATCAGAATGAAGAATGTCCAGTGGGAGTGTAATCAGGGCCTCCCTTAAAACATCTGAAAATCTTCCTGCTTTTTTTGAGGTGCTGATGGAACCCAGAGCCTCATGCACACGGGGCATGTGCTATACCACTGGGCTACATCCCTGTACTCCAGCCCCCTTGAGACATCTGAACGCCTACTCACCTGGTCCTCCTCTCAGAAGTAGGTAGGGCCTGGGGCACATAGCATCCCCCAGCTGAACTTTCCCGGTAGTGTCCTTGTCTTTGACCCTGTGTACCTAGGGAAGCATGGGAGAAGGACGTGGCAACCCACTCCCAAGGCAATCCCAAAACAATCTGCCATTGAAAACCCTGTGAGGGTCGCTATGAGTCAGACACGACTCGACGGCACCTAACACCACCACCCCCACCAAGGGAAACAGAACCTTCCCCCTCATCGATGAGAAGCTATGACCGGCAGAGCTCACAGATTTCGGGGAAATTGGTACAAGTAGCTCAGAGGTCTTTTGTGGGTGATGGGCCCAGACCCCAACCCTTTTAAAGCCCGGGAAGCCTCTTGGCAGGGGCTGGTGAGAGGTTCAGAGGCAGGAGAGAGGTCCCAGCACCGTGGCCTGCTGGCTGTGTCCTTCCCGCCCACTCTGTGTCACCCAGAGGACCCCAGCGTGCACAAGACAGGAAGGAAGCTCAGTGATTGGGGTTAGGACCTCTGAGCTGGGATTTAGCAAGGGGGAGGACCTTGTCTGGTACCCCGGTGGGGGAAGCAGATGCCGCAGTGACAGGAAAGGCTGCCCACGTGTGGGAGGGGCTTGCTTCCTCCAGGCTTCGTGGGCCTAGTCCACCTGCCTTGTACCCAGCGGACAGGTCTTTGCTGCTGCAGGCAGGGCTGCTTGCTGTTGTTGTTAGGTGCCGTCCAGTCGTGTCCGACTCATAATGACCCTCATAGGGTTTTCAAAGGCTGACTGTTTCAGGATTGCCTTGGGAGTGGGTTGCCACGTCCTTCTCCCATTTTTGCGGTGCTGGGAATCAAACTCGGGACCTCAGAGACTGCAGAGCAGCACTATACAAACTGAGCTAAATCCCAGCCCAGGGCTGCTGGATTTAGCAATTAAAAGTGCAGGCTGTTCGGTTACATTTGAATTTGGAATAAAAAAAGAAAAATATTTCAGTATAAGAGTGTCCCAAATATTGTCTAGGATATTGTTGTTGTCTTCCTTGTTGTTAGGTGCCGTCGAGTCGGTATCCGACTTATAGCAACCCTCATAGGGTTCTCAATGGCGACTGTATCGGGATTGCCTTGGGAGTGGATTGGCAGGCCCTTCTCCCATTTTTGGTGTGCTGGGAATTGATCTCAGGATCTCAGAGACTGCAGCGCAGCGCTCTACCAACTGAGCTAAATCCCAGCCCCGTCTAGGATATGTTGTTGTTCTTAGGTGGCGTCGAGTCGGTATCCGACTCATAGCGATCCTCTGTGCAACAGAGGAAACACTATTGTCAGTGCTTCTCTGCTGTTCATAGGGTTTTCAATGGCAGATTGATTTTTGGGAGTGGGTTGCCAGGTCCTTTCCCCCAAGCCTACAGCACCTGGTCTTCCCAGGCGGTCTCCCATCCAGGTACTAACCAGGCCCCTGCTTAGCTTCCGAGATCTGACGGGATCAGATGCCACAGAGCTACAGCTGCAGGTCTAGGATATAGTTATACTAAAAAAAAAAAAAAAAAATCTGAAATTCCAATGGCAGTGATGTCATGTATGGTATCTGTGGGTCCAGGGCTGCTGAGCCCATTCCCGGCTCTGCACCACTGCTCCGGCCTGGTACCTGCCTCTCAGCCCTTCCCCCAGGCCTGACCCACATCCTGGCTCTTGGCTGGTGCGGAGCTCAGGAGTGGGCCCACTCTGCCTTCCCAGGCCTTTGTCTGGGGGAATGTCTGCCTCCCAGCAAGGGGTGCAGGGCCTGCAAGACACCTTGGTCTGTGCCGTTCCCCCCTGGGGTGAGTCACGGCTGAGGTGCTCATTCATTCACTCCAAAACTGCTCATTTTCAAAGCCTCTCCTGCCAGGCCTTTTGTATGTCAAATGCTTTGCTGCTGACATTTTCTACAGTTACTTAATCAATCCTCTTTTTTTATGAATGACTCTTTTTGATGTTCTCCGCCTTTTCTTTTCATGGGTGAGGAGCTCCAGATAATTTAGTCTAGTTCCCCCCCTCAGCCCCGCACCACGAAGCTGGCTCCCAGAGCTGCCCTCTGCAGGCTGCCCACTGGACCTGTCCCCCAGGGAAGCCTTGGTTCCAGGTCTCTTTTATGGAGCCAGGAATCCCAGGCTGCATCTTCTGGGACCTGCTTTCCCAGGCACCAGAAAGCCCCCTGCCCTCCTTCCCATGAGGAGTGTGGGCTAGCCCAGGGGCAGTGTTGAGGCCCCTGGAGGAAGAAGTGGATGGCCGAGGGGTGAATGCATGCTCCCCCAAGGCTGCAATGTCCAGGGACATGTGCCCACTCCATGGCCATCTCCCCCAGTCAGCCCTAAGAAGGGCTGGGTGATACCACTCCCTTGTGCTGGGTCTTCCCAGAGAACCTATACCCAGGTGGGTAGGGCTCTCCAGTGGCTGGCACTCCCAAAGAGCAGCCAACCCCCCGGGGCCTCCACAGGGTCTCCTACAGGCCACTCTGCTCTCCACGGGCCAGGGGAGACACAGGAATCAGCTTCGCCCTTGTGTGGCCCAGGCTCAGGGGCCTTGGTGGAACCTCAGGGGACAGAGGGCTCTCCAGGTCACCCCTAGGACCCCACTGCCCAGGCCAGCCTCTCCCAGACAAGCTGGCTCTGTCCACAGCTCTTCCACAGCCCTGGGCCCGGAGCAGGATTCCACCCAGTGCGAATGTTCCATGGCAGGAGCTCGATGGGGACAGTGTTTGGAGGCAGGACACCTGGGGTTGGCATTCTCCTGGGGCTGACCCCAGGGCCAGGACCCAGAGCTGAGTGGGCTCATACAGGAGTTTCTAGATGCCCAGTGTGGTCATAGTGGGCAGATGAGGGAGGACATCCTGGCAGAGCCGCCTCTGATATGGGTTGTTGTTGTTATTAGGTGTCGTCTAGTCGGTATCTGACTCATAGTGACTCTACTTACAATAGGTGAAACACTATTGTCAGTGCTTCTCTGCTATTCATAGGGTGTTCAATGGTGGATTGATTTTTGGGAGTGTGCTGCTGGGTCCTTCTCCCAAGCCTACAGCACCTGGTGTTCCCAGGTGGTCTCCCATCCAAGTACTAAGCAGGCCTAACCCTGCTTAGCTTCCAAGATCTGATGGGATCACACGCCACAGAGCTACGGATGCAGGCTTCTGATATGGGAGGAGGAGCTACAGCTCTCAGACACCTGTGCCTGGTGTAGTGTCCTTGAGGGCCCCTCTCTAGTCTATCCAGGAAGAATGACACTTGTAGGGCAGGAAGCTGGTGATCCTGGTCTAAGGGCTTAGACCTTTCAGAAGTTTGGACCAGACTTTGTGAACTGAGGGTCCAGCCACATAGAAGCTCAGGGTCCCATCCTGCCCTTCCCTGTTAAAACTGTTTCGAGGAGACCTGAGGAGGGGTAGGGTGTAGGGCAGGGCAGGGGCAGGAAGAGCTGAGACCGTGCTCCATGTTAATGTGAAGTATTCGCTTCTGGGGGCTATTACAGTTTGGATCTTAAATGTCCCCCCAAAGGTCATGTACTGAAGGCTTGGCTCCAAGCTGGGTGTGCCATGGGGAGGTGGGCCTAGTTGGAGGAGGTAGATCGCTGGAGTTGTGTCCTGGAAGGGGACATCTGGCCCCACCCTGCCTCTGTCCATCTCCCAGGCAGGGAGTGGCTCTGCTCCATGATGCGTTCCTGCCATGATGCTGTCTCACCAGGGCCCAAAATGATGGAGCCAAGTGAGCATGGCCTGCAGCCTCTGAAACCGTGAGCCAAACAAACCTTTCCTCCTTGAGCTGATCTCCCAGGGGTTCTGTCACCATGACAGGGAACTAACTGATGCCCTGGGGGGAGGCTTGAAACTGATGAGGCAGCTGGGAAACTCTTTTGCCCTTTTTTTATAGGGCTTGATGAACTTTGAGAATTAATGTTTGTTCTTGGGAAGCAGGACGTGCCTATGGAAGGATGGTGGGAGTCTGAGAGCGAGCCCCAGAAAGAGCCTTGCTCACAGTGCCCATAGTCACTCTGGAAGGTTCCAAGCACCGAGCCTCACAGGCCTTGGTGTGTGCATCCTGCACGGAGACCCTGGATGTAGGGAGAAATTGGGAGGAAATTGGCAAAAACACCCAAACTGGGAAAATGGCTTTTGAATATCTGGTTTGTAAATTAGAAATCTAAGGAAAATGAAAGTAACTTGATTGGATGTTTGTACAAAACCCTTCACAAATCCCCCATACTGATTGGACAATTGGACTCAAAGTTGATTGGCTCCAGGCCATTCTGCGGCAGCCCCACCTTTTTTCGCCCAGACATTGGACCACCAACAAGGAAAGATCCTTTTTTGCCCAGACCACCGATGAGGAAACAGCTCTCTCCGCTCTCTGGCCCGGACCTTCGATGAGGAAAAAATGCTCTCCCTCCTCAACCATCAACAAGGAAAGAACTCGCTTTCTGCCGAGACCACCAACATGGAAGCGTCTGCCCTTGAGGCTGTATAAGAGCTGCTAGCACTTAAAGTTGTATGCTTTGGGTTTTCTCTCTGCCCTGATAAAGGGCAGAGAAATAAAGAGCTGTGTTTGTCCCCACAAGGCAAAGGCACCTGGGGCTTTTCCTTTCTCCCATCTCCACCAGTGTCCCAAGGGCTGCAGGAGTCCATGCCCCTCACCCGAGGGTCCCGAGTGAATTGTGTTTAGTATCTGTGTGCGTGGTGGCGCCGCCTGTCCAAACATTCAGGCTGGACCAGGAGGCATGCGCCCCACATAGAGGTGGCGCCCAAACAGGGACCCCACACCTGGACTCTGGGAAATGTAGTGTGGCGAGAAAAGGGGTGGAGGAGAGACACCAAGGCTCCTGTGGGGAACGGTGGAGTTCCCAAACACTAAGGAAGACTTGACAGTGGTCAGAGACTGCAGGCCCTTGGCTAAGAGGGTGGGAGGCCAGCTGGGAGGCAAGCAGGGACAGAGTCCCCCTGAGGGTGCAATTCCTTGAGGGCTTTTTCCCACCCACCAGGGGAAGGTTCTCTGCAGTGAGTGCTGTTAAAATCCTTCCCTCGTGAGTTGTCATTTTTCTCTGGTCTCTTCCAACTTCTCAGG